>MKEJ01050148.1:0-17126 GCA_001753735.1 Embelia ribes | reverse complement strand
ATCTAATAATGAAAGTACTCCTATAAATTTTAATGTTAGATCCTATTTTTGTATTCCAAAATTTCTCTATCATTACATAAAAAATGAAGTGCTAATCATTCTTCTTTGTTAGTTTTTTTATTGTACAGAAAAACAAAATTAAAAAAAAAAACATTCGGATGCATCAAGAAGATAAAAAATAAATCAGGTCTGTTTCCAAGTAGTATTGCTGATTTACTTTTAGATATTTTATTTTTTGTTTGTTTTTTATTTTCAATTATACGGATCTTCAATTTTTCTATAAGAGGCATTCCTTTTTTTTAATTAATTTAATATTTTAATATATTTTTTTTTTTCTCAAAATGATTTAGTGAGAACATTTAATATAAAAATAAAAAATTAGATTTCCAACCCCACTATTTGTCACCCCTTTTGTCTTCCCTTATCCGAAAATATATTTCTCATCTTTATATAAATGATGGGATGGTCTATAGTTTTGATTATTAGATGGTATGTAATTCGTGATTACCAATTGTGAATAAAAAAAATTATTTTATTTTGTTTTTAACTATTATTAATAGTAAGCATAAAAAAATTAAATATTTTAGCAAAACTACAATTTTTTACAACACAAATGTTGAATCAAAAGTTTTGAAAGTCACCCATCCCAAATTAGCAAAACCACCGACCATAGACATGATAAAAAAAAAGCTTCTCAACACTTTTATTGGGAATAGGAATGGAATAGGAGTACATCTTTTCAACTTTTTCTAACACCACAAGCCATCATTTCACCTCTAGAATTATTACACTCGTCCTAAAATTTACCGCTAATGCTTCTGCTGCATCGAAACCCTTATAATTATTATCACTGTGTTTTTTTCCGGTGGATTTGGAATGTGGGGCCGTGTTTGTTTGTTTGATTTCTCATGTGTTCGCTTTTTTAAATTGGTAAACAACAACTATTATTGTAATTGACGTGTGAACTAACTTATTTGTTGTGATTTCCCTGATCTGATTGCATTGCAGGGAAAGACAACGCTACAGGCAATCTAAGTGCGGATCTAAGAACATGGCTGAGTGGCGCTTTCGGTAACCAGGACACATGCTTAGAAAGTTTGGACGGTACCAACAGCATTGCCAAAACTCTTGTGGCCGGTGGCCTAAACCAAGTCACCTCATTGGTCAGAAACATCCTTATTAATGTCAACATTCCCAACAACAACTCACGTGGCAGGAAGCTCATAAGCCAGTCAGGCCGCCGGTGGCCTAACTGGCTCAAGCCCAAAGACCAAAGACTACTACTCCTCCAAACGCAACAAATAGTATCTAATGCTAACAATAGTAATAGGTACAATATTGGTGTTACACCCGACGTGGTGGTAGCCGCCGATGGGACCGGCAACTTCACCAATGTCATGGATGCAGTAGCATCGGCTCCTGAATATAGCTCCCGCCGTTACATCATCTACATCAAGAAGGGAGTCTACTATGAGTATGTCGAGATCGGCAAGAAGAAGTGGAACATCATGTTGGTAGGGGATGGGATGGATGCTACAGTGATATCCGGAAACCGGAGTTTCATCGATGGCTGGACCACCTATCGATCCGCAACATTCGGTACGTAAAGACGCCCTCTATAACAAGTTTTGCTGAGGAGCACTCGATAATCTCAAAAACAAAATAGATATAACAAAGTGATTTGTGTCAATCCCATATTAGTTCCAACTCTTAGGATTTTTTAACATTTTTTACTGCTTAATGGCACTTAATTATGATGATCATTATTTTATTTGCAGCTATTAAGGGCCAAGGTTTCGTAGCACGAGAAATGACATTCGAGAACACAGCGGGACCAGAGAAGCACCAGGCAGTTGCATTCCGATCAGACTCCGACTTATCAGTTGTGTATCGATGTGGGATAAGGGGCTACCAGGATACCCTCTATGCTCATTCCATGCGGCAATTCTACAGAGAGTGCCAGATCACTGGTACCGTGGATTTCATCTTTGGCGATGGTACTGTTGTGTTTCAAGATTGCCTCATCTTAGCTAGAGAGGGTTTACCAAACCAGAAGAACACCATCACTGCCCAGGGCCGCAAAGATCCAGCCGAATCTACAGGCTTTTCCATCCAACACTGCAATATATCTGGTGAGCCAGCTTTACTAGCCAGTAACAATAACAGTTCGAACAACTCTACATACACGTATCTGGGGAGACCGTGGAAGCTCTATTCGCGAACGGTGGTGATGCAATCTTACATCACCAACGTCATAAGGCCTGAAGGTTGGCTTGAGTGGAATGGCGACTTTGCGTTGGATACACTTTTCTATGGAGAGTATGGCAACTACGGAGGTGGTGCTGGCCTTGGGAGCCGAGTCAAGTGGCCCGGTTTCCATGCTATGAATAGCTCAGCTGAAGCCAACAACTTCACTGTGGCTCAATTCATTCTTGGGGACTCATGGCTGCCATCGACCGGCGTTCGCTACACTGCTGGATTGCAACTTTAATCGGGATGCATTACAAAATTTCCACGCATTCTACTTTGACGATGACTCCTTTTCCATTTTGGTTTCTTCGTAACTTTATATATCCTTGGCAATTATTTATATATTTAGTAATTCCCTGCTAGTAAAATTTGGGTTGAAAGTTTGTCACATGCACTTTCAGATGTAATTTCGTTTTCGCTCAAAAATAAGAAGTAAATTTAATAAAGGGGCTTATAGTTTGCTTAAAGTTAAAAGTCAAACGCTAAAACAAGAAAATAGAAAATGAAGTGTTACCCAACGTGGCCTAAGCATTCTGATTATGTTGTGGCTAGTTATTCATCCATCGCTATTTGACGTTTTCTATTCAATTAACAAGAACTCTTATTTCTCAATGGGGACAATTATCACTTTAAAATATTGTAAGGCCAATCAACACATTTTTTTAGGCCTTTATATTATATTAATTACCTGCAAAGGAAGGTAGTCGAAAATCTTTCTTAATGTGTTCCGTACAAGTATCCTGCAGTTAAACATAATTAACAACATTTCTGGATGTTCATTAACTTAAAACCGAAAACTCCATCGGATACCAAGGAAAATGAAGCTCTATGGTAATTATTCGTCATTAGTTCACGTTCTCTACACAAATCGCCAGTTTCTCTCTTTATTTTTGAAGAGAGTAAGCTAGCACAACAATGCATGTGCATATAGAGAAAAAGAAAATGTCAAGTGCACAATTAATTAAAGATAATTTTTAGACAATCTTCACATCGCATTTATGCAGCACAATCTGTTTCTAAAAAATAAGTTGCTTTTAAATTTCTAATCTTTACCCATCTTGTCTTAATTTTATTGCTAAGGGAAGGTAAAGTATTATTACTACTACCATTCAACACGCAGTAAAGCTGCATATCATAGTTTTGTTCTTTTTTTCCTTTCTTTTTTTTTTTTTTTTTGGGTAAGCAAAGGAAACGGTCATTACATTACATAGATATTCTATATGCATGACAAAATGAGACTGAAAAGAATTTGAGAGAAATCTTTGACAAAATTTGTATGGTTTAAGGGGCAAACACTAATTATCCAAGGCATAAAACTGACTTTCCGGATCCCCTACATTTTCTCTCATCCATACCTCCTTGAGAAATATGAGATTGAAATTTCACGACCCATAACAACTTCATAAAATAAGAAAACTATATTTAAATAAAATAAATTAAGGGGGGAGAAAGCAGAAGGACACAAACAACGCTCCTTCCCCTCACCTAAGGCAGAGAAAGCCCTCTCTCTGCCTTGAGGCACATGATCTCATATTGATAGCTAAGGGAAGCATGGCATTTCAGGATTTTGACTACATATCTGAACGACGAAAAAATGAGAGGAAACAAAAGACGAAAAGAAAGATTGCTATTGCTGTAGTCTCAGTCGTCGTTTTAGTCGCTGTCATCGCTGGTGGGATCGGCGCCTTCGTCATCTATGGAAAAGGAGGCCATGGCAATAACCACGGCGGGAATGGGGAGGATACGAATAATCATAATTCCAAACCAGCACCAAAAGAAATCAACCAATCTCAAAAGGCTATACAAACAATATGTGCACCCACAGATTACAAGCAGGCTTGCGAGAACAGCCTCACAAAGGCTGTGGGGAAAAATTCCACCACGCCCCAACCCAACGATCTTCTAAAATACATCATTGCAGCTGCGTCCGCTGAACTGGCAAAGGCAATCAATCAAACTTCTAAACTTAAATTCGACACTCCACAAGAAAAAGGCGCGTTTGAGGATTGCATGGTGCTTTTACAAGATGCTACTGAAGAATTGAATAGTTCGATTTCGGACTTAGACATACACAACATAGCAAAGCTCTCAACAATCACGCCTGACCTGAACAATTGGCTGAGTGCTGTGATGTCGTACCAACAAACCTGCATTGACGGGTTCCCAGAAGGAAAACTGAAAACTTCATTGCAGGATGCGCTAAAGAGTACAAAGGAGCTGACTAGCAATGGTCTTGCGATTGTCAAGAAAGTTTCGACTATCTTGTCAACATTTCAGCTTCCCGCCAAATCAACAGCTCGGCGGCTTCTGACCAGTGACGGGCTGCCTAGTTGGATGAGTTATGATGATAAAAGAAGGGTGCTCAAAGGAAAGAAGCAAAAGAAACTCACCCCAAACTTGATCATTGCCAAAGACGGTAGCGGAAATTTCACGACTATAAATGATGCTCTTGCTGCATTGCCCTCGACATGGAAAGGACGGTAATAATCAGTCATCCTCTTTATTGTCTTACGCATATCAGCATATGCATATAAGGTCGTACTTTTTGGACCACCTACAGTTCATTGATTTTCTTCTTCATTATATATTCATGGAATTTTTCTAAATTCAACTTACAGGCACGTCATTTACATTAAAGAAGGAATTTATGAGGAGTACGTGACAGTGACGAAGAAGATGGTTAATCTAACCATGTACGGTGAAGGATCAAAGAAAACAATAATCACTGGGAACAAAAATTTTGTTGATGGTGTTCGAACATTCCAAACTGCTACTTTTGGTATGTTTAATTTTTATGAACTAGAGGATTTGGTATAGTGGTTTCATTTTGATTATTTTGAGAAATCAGCTAATGCTTGTCATGTTGTTTGGTAATCTCTTTTTGGCAGTCGCACAAGGTGATGGTTTCATGGCCCAATCTATGGGATTCAGAAACACTGCAGGTCCTGAAAAGCATCAGGCAGTGGCCCTTAGAGTTCAATCGGACCGTTCAATATTCCTAAATTGCCGGATGGATGGTTACCAAGACACCTTATACGCCCAGACCCATAGGCAGTACTACCGCAGCTGCCTCATTACTGGCACTGTCGATTTCATTTTCGGCGATGCAGCTGCTGTCTTCCAGAACTGAGCCATCTTTATCCGCAAACCCTTAGAAAACCAACAAAACATTGTCACTGCTCAAGGAAGGATATACAAGCACGAAACCACTGGCATCGTCTTACAAAACTGCCGTATACAAGCAGACGATACGCTCGAGCCTGTCAAGGCACAGTTCAAGAGTTACCTTGGAAGGCCATGGAAGGAGTACTCCAGGACGATCGTAATGGAATCGGAGATTGGAGATGTGATCCACCCTGACGGATGGATGGAGTGGAATGGCAACTATGGCCTCAAGACATTATATTACGCAGAATTCAACAATAACGGGCCTGGTGCTAACGTGGTGGCTAGAGTCAAGTGGCCGGGTTGTAAGGTTATTAACAAGGAAGAAGCCATGAAATACACCATTGCTCCCTTCGTACAGGGAGATTCTTGGTTGATTGGTTTGGATATTCCTGTCCATTTTGGCTTGTTCTAAAAAACCGAATTCATCATGATTGAGCTTAATATCTCCCATCCAACAGTGGTTGAGGTTCACATATCACACAGAGAGGTTCGTTCGAGTTTAATATTGTTTGAGAAAACTAGCATTGTTGAGCATTGCTTTTGTTTATTGCAAACAAAAATAAATAAAAATAAAAACACATCCATAACCAATAAAATAGATTGCATCATATTCTCTGTGTTGCATAGCCTGCACCTTTCTTTGCTTGCTTATCAAAGTAGTTGTCCATTCACACTTATTTGATCATTCAATAACTTGTTATTAAAGTTCATGTTAGAAATTTCCAAACTAGATTATTTTGATGGCATTAACAAGAATCTAAAAAATTTGTTTATCACTTTATTCAAATAATTATTTTACGAATATGAAATTGTGAGTTTGTGTCATCACTTGAATTCTTGTGTACCTTGTAAAGCTCAATATATATAGATGATGTTATCAAAATTAATCATATTTTCAATTTTAATTTATAGTTTAAATTAATGCAGCCTAACTATCATAGTTATATTAATTTAATGTGTCAAAATTTTATAACAATAGTCAATTTTTTATCTTTTTATGCCAAAGCTCTCCGACAACAGTCCTAGAAAACTAATTCTAAAATTAGCTTATAAATTTGATTTCAGCAATAATTTTCTATACATGTTTATGATTAAAATTATTTTGATTGATTTCACTTTTAAAAAATATTTTTGAAATTTTTTTTTTTGAAACATTATATTTTTAATATAAGTTTGTGAAGTAATTTTCGTTTAAATCAATAGCTGTAAGTTTGATTTCTTGTTAAAATCTTTTAACAGTTTTAAAAGTACTACAAAAGTATATCCTTTAATTTTATTGTAAATTATTAACATTTTCGATTATACAATATCAATTCACATCTAGTCAATACCAAAACAATCCATAAAAAAAAAAGGGAACAATTCATTATTGATGAAGTACAGTTTGGTGGAGATATTTTTGAAGTTTAAGTCTATGGCAATGACTTCAAAGTGCAAACTATTGGTGCAAAATTCTCAAAATTTCAAATTTTAATAAGGTAAAAAAATAAGAAGGAAAGAAATGCATGAAATATCAATTTTCCTCTTGAAACATAGTATTTTCTAAGTATTTTTTTTAAATTAACATTTTAGTATTTTCACTATTTTTGTTATCCTTTAAAAAATGTCAATGTATTAGATTTGGAAGTATTCATTAGACAATGAGTACAATAGTCCGATAAACATAAATATTTTACTATTATATTTACAAGATAGCACTTCATATCGTATAATTTTAAAATAATCACATATGTTAATGCTAATTTATTTTTAATTATACAAATATATTATATTTATGAAAAAAGAATACTTGCAAATGTGTAACGCAAGTGATACCAACTAGTTTGATCCAAACGCCAAGAGATATGAGTAGACGATTGCAACACTATGTTACATTACATTCACTATAATGCACAAAGCACAAGTTTTATTACCGACAATTGTTAAATGTCTCGTTCAAATCTACATATATTTTACATAACTCTTTCTTTATTCAATTATTACCTCCCATACTGTGTGATCTATATATAATCAAAATTATTTTTTCCTTTTCAAGAATATAGAAATTCCCAATATTCGAAGGCATGCATACCTCGAACTAAATTTCATCATACTCCCGAGCCAACTCTCTCAATAGCTCCTCAAGAGATTCTTCTTTTTTTATGTTCTCAACCCACCTTGCTTTGATTCTAACTTGCTCAATGCTTTGCTTCAAATTCATAGCAATAGATGTCGTCTCACGACCAGCAAAGAATGCCTCCACTTCATCGGCCATTTCGTGGCTGCAGAACTGAAAAACAGACAAACCCAACAGGAAATTTCAACAATTTCTGGAAATTGAAGTGTAATTAGTGCCACTATCAGCACAAACAGATTAATCTACAAGATTTTATACATACCGGTGTAACCATGTCTCTAACAAAATAGTGAAGTACCATGCAATGACCACATTTTTCAATGATACGATCCCAATTTTCCTGTATTCAAGACCATTTCAAACAACCGTCCCTCTAATGACTGTTTCATTTAATTTACTAATTATACTTGAGATGAAAAATGGGTATCGTGTATATACTTTTAACCATATCCAAGCTGTTTCGCGTGCTTCTGAGCTTATCCCTCCTAACACATACCTAGTATCTTGACCACGAATCTGAGAGAAGAATAGCAGAATTTAGTAGTTGGAATAGTTGACCATGGATAATAAAATGAATTTCCCTAGTTTTATACCTCGTCGGATAACATAAAATTTAGAACATCCAAAACTATGCAAGGGTCCGGACAAGATGCAATACAACCTATTCAAAATTTACAAAAAAAGTGAAATTCATTGATTAGCAAAAACCATTCATGTGTCATTGGATAAATAATCTTTCTAATGAATGCAAAAGAAAAATTCCTCAACTTTTTGGTGCAATTCAAGTAAACTTACGTAGAACTTGGGTCTTTTCTTGCACTTCTTGTTCTTTCTTGTATAAATTCAGTAATGATTCGAACCCTTCCCTATTGATGGCAGAGGCTTTCCTCATAACAGCAGTGTAAGCAACCTGTGACAAGAGAAGGTAAGAGGATCCAGAAATAGATTTTGAGAGAGAGAGAGAGAGATTTAAATTCTACCTTTCTAATGCCAACCGCAAGAGGTGCGGCTTTACAATTATTCAAGTGCGCTTGAAAGCGTCTTAATGCTTCACTAATGGTTTTATCATGACCAAAATTAACCAAGGCCATCAATACTTCTTGCCTCAACATGGCATTGAGGTGGCTCTCTCCTTGCACTGATTCCCAACCTAATTTCCTGCAGATCATCCTTACAAGCTAATATGACTTCAACCCACATATGAGATATTCAAGCCACATTATTACTTTCTCAACGTCTTTCTACCATGCCTATCTCGCTTTTTAGTGTAATACAGCGTGAAGTTCATTTATTAGTCCAACCAACTTTGACAATTGTAAGTTAAGAAAGGGAACTTTAAGGCAAGCTTTGGACTAGAGTCAGATAAATAGACATTCTTACTCAGCAGAAAATAGGAGGAGACTGATGAAAAACTGTTTCATATCCTTCACAGAATTTGGCGCGACATCGAACAAGATCTTTGAAACATAAGAACATACCTATCATGCAAATTACCATAATTGTCATTTTTTGTTGTATCTACAGTGTCACAAGCTGTGATGGATATATGAAAGAAAACCACACCTCAATAAGTCTTGATAACACGACATAGTCGAGTTCCTTTCTGTATACATTCATCAGCGAAAGCAGAGATGACAATGACACTTCCTGAGCCTCGCAAAGAGCATATGTGTCATCCAGAATGCCTAGAGTGAGAAAAAAACAGAAGTAACACTTCAATTCGACTCAAATTTATACAAGGAAGAATGAGAAACAAGGATACCAAAGCATAAGTATGCAAAATAGCACGTACCAAACTTATCTGATGACGACAGGCAGTTGTCCTCTATGGCTTTCATCAGCTGATCAGCCTGCTTCTTATCGTATTTCACCCTATAAAACCCAGTCTGCCCAGAGTTTAATTTGATCCAAGAGCTAGATTTTCCATCAGATTGATATAACCCAGATATATCCAATATGCTATGTTTCTTCTCTAAAAGCAAACTCTTGTTATTGTCATACGAGCCAACTGACAAACGTATAGGGACTATCCAGCAGTCATCAGAGTGCAAACCAGAATACAGAAATTGTGACTGCCAATTTGAAAGAGGAAACAGTGAATATCTTAGTAGAGGAAAAAGGGAGAGAAGCTTCAACACATCAATAGGTGACAGCCCGCCCAATTAACCAGAAACAAGCAAATAGTGAAAGTAAAAGATTATGAAAAAAGACAAAACCTGTTCTAGTTCTAGTTTGCCTTCTTCGTATTTAACAGAAATAACTGGAAAGCCCTTCTTCTTAGTCCACGAGTTCATCATTTCAGTCACTTGGACTCCAGATTCTTCAGAGAGAACACTCCACAAGTCTTCTGTCTTTGTGTTTTTCCACGCATGGGTTTTCATGTATGAACTCAAAGATTTCTGTATATTGCAATACATATTTCATGACAGATATAAATGTTAATGGCTGACAGATATCCAAACAGACATATTCGGAAATTCTTGCATAAGCCTTGAGTCCTTAATATCCTTGTTCTTTTTATATTGTAGCATTCTCACCTGAAATATATCATCACCAAGATAATCCATCAGCATTCGAATAACAGCAGATCCCTTTTGATAACTGATCGAATCGAAAGCTTCATCAACTGAGCGGGCGTGATTTATCTCCACCTGAAAAATGTGCTACGAGCTTCAAGTGGACATTGATGCACTTTCATAAAGAAAACTCATCCATGTCACAGATTTATGTTTTGATTTGAAATGTTGTTTAATGGGCATGTACAATAAAAGAATACTAATCAAATTGTTTACTTTGCATACACATAAAGTACACCACCATGAATCAGAAACGGCTCGTGCTCACGCATGCTGAGACAACCTAATCATACCTCAATTGGATGCGAGGTTTCCAGTGCATCCATGCGTAACCCTCCAGAAGTGAGTTCGAGAAACTGGGTCCAGATTTCCCACTCAGGGAATAAGTTGTCAGTGGCTAAATAACTCACCTAAAAATAGAAAATCGTATACAACTTAATCTTAAAGAATATAAGTAAAAAATAATTGCATCATAAAACTGAAACTACCCATGTCGCAAAGCCCTCGTTAAGCCACAAATGAGTCCACCATTCCATTGTAACCAAGTTGCCTAACCATTGATGTGCAACTTCATGTGCCACGGCAATCGCAAGCTAGAAGGAAAAGAAAAGGATTTGATAGAGGATTTCAAAATTTTATGGTTTGAACATGATAAATTTTTTTATCATATATTTAAAAACCAAATTTACTGCAAATTCTCCCGTAAAAGAGTCCGCTGAATTTAAATTATTAACTTGCCCACTGTTTTTTAGTAGCTGTAGAATGCAACTCATCATATAGCAACTCGACTTCACGATATATGTTCAAACCATAATTCTCCATTGCCCCAGCAGGAAAATCGGGAACCGCAACCATGTCCAGCTTAGGAAGAGCATATGGCATAGAGAAGTACCTTAACACAGTAATCAGCAGTTCCAAGTCGGTCACAACATGCTAAGATAAAAAGATATTAAAACAAAAAAAATCAAGCCAAACTATTTCTTTCCTTTTTAGATGATTGGTTTAAGTTTATGTTAGTATCTATTTCCTTCAAGTTCTTACTTTTTGTAAAGATTAAGTGTTTTTACTGCAAGATCCAAAGCAAACTTCCCTTGATCACTCTTACCGACAGGGCAATATGCACGCACGATAACACCTGCACCGGGAGGAGAAGAGAGAACACAAACAACAATCAGTTGCTATTTACTTGTATATAATGCTAGCATGATTCATAATCTGCATACCATCAGAGGCCGTATCTTCTACATGATCAAACAAACCGATTACAATAGCCACCAAATAAGTGGACATAATTGGTGTTTCCTCGAAATGAACTGTTTTCAACTGCCCATTAATCTTTTCATTAAGAACAGGCATATTGGATAATACAGTCAATTCGGATGGTGCTTCCACAGTTATCTTGAAGGTGGCCTGTCAAGCACATAAAAAAAGTCCCCAATTTATGGGAAAAAATAATATAAAATCTTGCAATATAAACCAAATGCAGGAGAAATTTACGAGCATGGCGACACAAAACAGTATTTAAATAGACCCTAATTCCACTAATGACAGTACGGAGAATGAGTTGAGATTTCGAAAAACCTTCAGAGAAGGCTCATCCCAGCAAGGAAAACACCTCCTCGCTTCGACTGCTTCAAATTGAGTAGCTGCCATGTTCTTCTTCACCCCTTTATCCATGTAAGTACTGATAAACTCAAACATCAAGTGTTAACTATATTGACATAGAGATAGGACAGATTTAAGCAAAACCCTATATTGCTGGATAAGGATCATTTCCAGATTCTCCTTGAATGAACCATGATACCGAAATTCTCAAATCAATATTATGATCAGAACTATTTACATTACCTAGTCACCTTAAGTGGGATCATTGTTATCTTCCTAGTTCAGGTGAATTTCCTATATCTACTGGATTTTAAAACTTATTCCGTGACATTTTAAGAAACCATATTTACAATACGATTACGTAATAGACAGCTGATTGTTATTAAATTTTAGCGCGTCATATGCAAAATTTGAGTTGTTATTTCCAGAGGTCTGCTACTGTAATGTTTTCTTACAATCTCGATGTCTCAAAATCAAACTGATGAATATAAAAGTAAATTAGCACCTCTTGTAGAATCCTCTGAGGTGTTCGTTAAGGGCACCAGAGAAGTTAATCTCTAGAACCCCATCCCCAGCACTAAGACCCTCATCGAACTCCAGAATTAGCTTCTCACCCTCACCGTCCATCACCACGCCACATGGCACGTGTTTCTGCAATTATCATAAGCACCCTCTGATCACAAACACTAAAACTGATGAAAAGTTTCAAAAACTAAGAGAATTCTCACTAAGCTTTCTCGTTCAATTTCTGCAAACTTTCTGGCTAGATTTGCTTTTCCAAGATCAATATATTTAAGAAAATGCACACGCCTTTCTTTCTTAGCAATTTCTTTTGCACTAGGTTTTTTCCACAACTTATAAATCCACTGCAGCAATTCTCATGAGATTTCTAGAAAGATGACTACATATAACTAGTCAAATTTTAACGCTCCAACCACAGAGCATATGGATTTGTTCTCTTTTTCTCCCACCTACCTTATCACCCGAATCCACAAGCGAGGCGTCGTGGATCGCAAGTTCGAGCACGTTCAACACGACGAACCGCGTAACCTGGACGATCGATAGCTCAATACGGACCAAACCGGAGAAAGTGCAGTCGGAGAGATCGGTAAAGAGAGTGAGATCATAGTGTTTAGGCACCGCAAATTTCGGTAGCCGAGTTTGGCCTTTGAATTGCTCAATGCTTTGTTTCTCCATCTCCAAAGCTATCAATTATTGTAAGCTAAAGTGAAATGTGTAAAGGAAGAGTTAAGAGAGATAATAAGATATTTTGCTAGCTTTAACATGAGTTTGAATCTTTTTATCACTGGATTTTTTGTTGTGTTGTGTTGTGTTGGCTGTTCCTTTCTTTCAGTGTCGTGCCATTCAAGTCTTCGCTCGTGGAAAATTGGCCAATGGCAAAATTTGAATCCAATAATAATATTCTGAAAATTGGAAACTGCTTGTGTTAGCTAGGGCATTGGTGCTCATTTACTTTCTAAATTCCATCATCCATTCAGTCAAAATTTACACACATCTCCTACAGCCACAGGTGTATCTATCTAAAAATTTATAATGATTAAAAGTAATATAAATCCATTTTTTTAATTTATATATATTGATCAATACATACATACACACATGACATGCATATGCAACTCTCCCTTTGGTATTTTCTCCCCTCCAAAACACCCAAACACCAAACAAACTCATCTCTCTCTCTCTCTCTCTCTCTCTCCAGGTATCAATCCAGCCCTTCCTCTCTGTACATCTGCTTCTATCTACTTATTCAAGCCCCCAGCTTCATCCCGTACATATAAATAGATATGAGAATTGAAAATGATTTTTCTAATTTCTTATATCATTAAAATATGGGGTTGAAATCAGTACCCAAGTTGATGTGTTAATTTAAAAATATTACATCAATAGTAAGGATGAACAGTTGGCTAGTTCAACTTGAAATAGTTACACTGGTGGGATATTATTTTGATATAGAATCTCTAATATAGAAATAGAAACCCACTTTTGAAGCACTGGTGGGAATGCCCTTACTTCCAGCTTATAATTTCTATTTTATATTATTTAAAAAAAATTTGAAAAGCATTTAGCTTTTAACTTTAGCTTATTTATTTTTTGGACCTAAATAAACTAAAAATTTTAAGTTGAATATATTTAATTTTTTGCTAAGATAAAAATAAATTAACTTATTTGCTTAAAAGTTATAACGAGGCGAACCCTCAATAACATCATTAAAACCGGCATTTCTCATTTAATTTATACAATTGCTTACATAAATTGATTTCTCCCGTTAGAAATTCATATTTTAAAAATCATTTATACCATTTTTTTTTTATAGAATTTGTAAAAAATTATCACAAAATTATATATCATATAATCAAATGCAAAAAATTTATTTTTCATAACCTTAATTCGAATTTCATAGTTTTTGTATTAAAAAAAATAATAGAAAAATTAAAAACGGTAGACTTATCTATTGAAAAAAATACTATAATATTTCTGAAAATTTTGTTGGAAAATGAGAAATATAAAAAAAATGGTGGGAGACATTTACGAGAATCGAAGTGAAAAGAAATGTCAATTTAAAAGGAGTGGCGGTAATGCTCTAATCTTTGCACATAAAATTAAATTTTAATTCGTGAAATGTAGTGCAATTTAAAATAGTCAATAAATTATGAAAAATTGGTATGGTAATGGATCTGGGTAGAATTTTATTGAGTGAGGTATCATTTTACTAATTGTATTCCCAATTTTGTACCATATTATTCAAAAATTGAAAGTTGTTTTGTAGGCCATCTTCTTTTTAATTTGATTCGCAAGATAAAAATGATAAAGACAAAGTTGATTTTGCCCCCTATCTTTTGAGCCTTATTTTAATTTGTCATTTATCTTTTAATTTGTTTTAATTTGGCCCATATTGCTTTAATTTTATTTCAATTTTATCCGGTATACTTTTTGTCTCTTTCTATAGTCCCACAATCTTTTTTGTTTTGTTTTAATTTATTCCTATCATTAATAAATTTAATTTTAACCATAGATATTATATTGAAATAATAATCCGTCATTTTTTTTAAAAAGATGGTATTAGTTAGAGACAAATGATCCATTTAACTTGTATTTTTAACTTATCACAAATATTTGATTGTATAGATAAATTGACTAAATAATATATTCAAAAGATACGTTAAAAGAGATAGATGGCATTTAATGATACATTTTTCCATCAAAACAATTTTAAAAAATTATATCTGTTATTTTAATCACTTATTATATTATAATAAAAAAATTATAATTATAGCGGTAAATTGAAATTGAATAAAATATAGAAATAAATTAGAAAGAGACTAAAAAAATAAGAGATAAATAAAAAAGACACGAAACAAATTAAAACGGGAATAAAACTATACAGAAAATTTTGAAAAAAATAAAAAAACAAGAATCAAATTAAAACATATTCGAAAAAAATAGAAGGCAAAATGAACTTCATCCAAATAATAATAACAATCCATAATTTGTCGTTCGCCAAGCAACAGGTACATGCGACTGCGAGGCTTATTTGCAAGATGCTATTCTAGGCTGATTTCACCTGTAGTCTACACTAGCATACACAAAACCTGAAAGGGGCGGCGGACCCAAGGGGATAGGGGGTGGCCATGGTCCCTCTCCCTGGCCTATGAACTCTCAATAGGTTTGGTATATAAAATTCGAAAAAAATAAATAAATAAATTACTTTGCTGCCCCATAAAGACTAGCCCCCCCTAAAAGTAAACATTGGGTTTGCCAATGCATGAAAACAAGGATTTAAAACTCACAAGTAATCATTATGTACCACTTTAACGGTTTCGGCTGTCGCCGCTGTTGCTGTTGCTGTTGTCGTTAATATTATTACGGGCCAACAAATTGCTACCGCCACCATTATGAATATATATATTGCTAGAATGGAATTCCCTTACGTAATGACCCAAACCGCTACCCATCGGCCGTACCAATCTGCAACTGCCATTGCAAGTTGTTACTGGGAAAGAAATATATTCCGTTGGGATGAAAAATTTTCACGGCTCCGATTTCTACCACTGTTACGCTACATCCGTTACACCATGAAATATTACACTGCTACCATTACCATTAGTCACCGTTATTTGAAACATTGCCCAAAATCAAACAACTAAAATTAGAAATGTTGCATGATTACGCCTTAAGAATGCATTACGGATATCAACAACAGGAACCACATTAATATACATTGTGCATCTTCAATTAAAATATCTAAATCACAGCAAATGACAATGTTTTTCAAACATGCAGAGCCCTGTCACATACGGAGCACTCCAGTTTATTATATCTGCAGGCCTCACAAAAGTAAAAAAATCAGCACCTAAACTTAGAAACCAAATGCAACCAGCTAAGCAATAATACGGAATGAGGACAAGCGCGTATGCCTCACCAGGCTTAGCAGCTTTAACATATACATCACGGTTGTATCACAATCGCATACACACGAAAACATACACCATGGTTGCAACATTGTACGCTAGTTATTCAAATATCAATACTTTATATAGAATAACCAGCTAGCAAATATAATCGCCCCCATTAACTAATGGCCTGTAAAATACGCTAGTCATTCAAATATCAAACATGCAAAGCCCTGTTACATACGGAACCCTCCAATCTATTATATCTGCTGGCCTAACTAAGTATTAAAATCAGCACCTAATCTTAGAAATTTAATGCAGCTAGTTAGGAAAGGAAATGGAATGAGGACACGCATGTATGCCTCACCATGCATAGCAGCTTTAACATATATATCACAGTTGTACAGCGTTCGCATACACGCGAGAGTACATACCATGGTTACAACATTGTACACTAGTCATTCAAATATCAAACCTTTATTTGGAATAACTAGCTAGGGAACTAGCAAAGGAATACAATTGCGCCAATGAACTGTGACCAGCAAAATACAGAGTACAAAATGAGTAGATCTCAAATTCTTACATTTCAGGGCGACCTCATCTCCAAAGTACTAATAATGAGTCGTTAAAGATCTAACCATAACAAAAGTCGAATTTAACTAAAGAAAATTCTCTCAAAATGGCAGATATGCCTTGGACATAAATTAGGAGGAGCTATAGGATTCTAAAGCAACAACCCACCCCCACCCCAACCCCAACCACCAAAAGGAAACCTGCTTACATTGAAAACTTCACGCGACAGTATAAACTAGAACCAATGGCAAAACAAATGGCCAAAAAAAAGTACATGAGCAAGCATGCCTTGCAAAGATCAATGCTTGGAATCTTTGCTCAACAAGTACTTCTTCAGAACATCCATCACCGCCCCGAAATCCGCCTTCACTTGCACAGGTGGATTAGCAAATCGACAAGCCATATCTTTAATCTCCTTCGAGTGAT
>MKEJ01050145.1:0-14809 GCA_001753735.1 Embelia ribes | reverse complement strand
TGTCAATGAGAACAAATATGCCATGAATCTTCAAGAGAACCAATATGCCACGAATATCTACGAAAATAAATTAACATATGAGGAAAATAACACAACATCTACGAAACCCAAATACAAAATTCACAACATGTCAAACATGTCAATATGCACACACAAGCTAGAAATTATATTGTTGTTCATACTCTACCAATACCTCATGAGCGCACAAGAAAGCTATAGAAATCACACCTACGATTTCCTAAAAAATACGCACTTAGCTTGCTTCTTCAATTGAGCCACCTACACATCTCGAATAAATATGAACCTATACACAAAAATCATTTACAACACATTAGACAAATATTTTATAAATTTATTTTAATGGATCCTAATGAGATGAAAAATGAGAAAATAGAAACGAGAAAATGAATTGATGAGACTTACATCTTCACGACGGCTTTATTACTGTCGTTCGAATAATATAGGTATTGTGCCATACCTCGCAATCTGTGACCTGAGGACGTGAGAAAAATAAAAGAAAGATAATAATAACTACCAAACCAAACCCCAACCACAACAATATCTGCCAATAATATATACATAGTATGGCTAAATCTCCACAGTGATCTAAATGAAGAATACATAATATAATATCAGAGTGTACAATAACACCGAGCTACATGCTCAACAAATAAACCAAAATAAACGTAAACAACAATCTTATCGCCTTTAGCCTCGATCACAATAACGCATCAACAACAAAGTTTTACTAAAAGCAGCTACCAATATCCTTCGCTATAGATGCATGCACCATCAAAATGATATGTAATCCATACCATTAAGCTACAAAACTATATGAGTCCAAAATGCAAATGCAACAAAATATACAAGTCAAATTCTAAATAACGCAGTAAAATTGATTCTAAATATGTACATGCCATGAATGCTCATGTGAATATAAATAAAACTTAAACTTTAAATAACAAGTAAAGTAATTACGCGTCTATGATTTGAGGGGCAAGTACTACATCTACAATATTGGAGTACGTACAACCCCTATTATATATGCTCTCAACATGTGTATAATAATATATATGCCATCGTGTCACGCCATCATCAACACTGTTGCTCTACGTCATCACCCTTTTGCCATCGTCATCGTTAACACACATCGCCAACGTCAACCCATATTGCCAACGCCATCCCCTCAGTAATACCAATGCACGTCATTAATGCCAACCCATATTGCCAACACCATTGCCATCACCAATGCTATTGCCAATGCCAACACATATTGCCAATGCCAACGCATATTGCCAATGCCAACGCACGTCACCAATACCAATGTTATATGCTAATGTATACATCCTGAAGGCATCACATGCCCCCAACTACCATATCATGAAGGCATCTTATGCTGCCCGATCTCACGCATAATGAAGGCATTTCGATCCCCCGAACAACACATCAAAAGACATATTAAGCCCCTAAACAACACATCGAAAGGCATATTGAGCCCCTAAACAATATATCGAAAGGCATATCGAGCCCCCAAACAACACATCAAAAATCAAAAGGCATATCGAGCCCCTGAACAATGTATTAAAAAGCATATTGAGCATCCGATCAACACATCGCAAGGCATATCGAGCCCCTGATCAACACATAATGAAGGTAACACATGCCCCCAACTCCGCATGACGAAAGTAACTCATGCCCCTAAACAATGCTAACAAAAACAACTCACACCTCTAAACTACACTAATGAAGACAACACATGCCTCCGGACATGAATCCTGACTCAGAGCTGTTAGGTGCTCTCTCTGAAAGACATCAATCCTAACTCAAAGCTGTTAGACGCTCTTCCCGAGTAGCATCAATCCCGACACAAAATTGTCATGCGCTCGTACAACATCGCCACACACCCCGACTAGGTCCTGACTCAAAGCTATCAGGTGCTCGTACAATAACGTCGCACACCCCGGCTGGGTCCTGACTCATAGCTATCAGGCGCCCGCACAACATTGGCGCATACCCTAGCTAGGTCTTGACTCAGAACTATCAGGCGCTCGTACAATATTGCCACACACCCCGGTTGGATTCTTACTTAGAGCTATTAGGCACTCGTACAATGTTGACGCACACCCTGGCTAGGTCCCAACTCAGAGCTATCATGTGCTCTCCTCGAAGGGTATACAACTTAACTCAGAACTATCAGATGCTCTCCCTGAAGGGCATACAACCTAACTCAAAGCTATCAGACACTCTCTTTGAAGGGCATACACATCCATATCATATGTCACATCTCTAACCACATCACTGAATACTGAATCACGACTCGAAACTATTAGGCACTCCTACATATGTATCTCCATACACATATATATATCTTAAATATATAACTCTCATCATATATATATATATATATATGTATGTATCTTTCATGTAATATATATATCTCTCATATATGCATATCATATATAGCATTATATATATATATATACCTCTCATATATATATATATATGACTCCACGTACGTAGTCAACTCTGCCACAGCTCAACTATTCTATAACAATCTTCCATGGATATATCCACACTCTGCTACCGGTATGCCACTATGCCAAAAGGCTACTATTGTCTCAAAAATACTACCACCACTACTGATACACTGCCACATATATTGATACACTAGTACTCAGCCATAAATATGCAACCACAGTCATAAGATTGCCAACATAAGCATAGGAATGCCAATACAGCCACAGAAATGCCATCACCATCACAGTAACACCAACACAGCCATAGAACGCCACCACTGCTACAGAACGCCACCGCTGCCACAGAAACACCAACACTTCCACATAAATGCCAACATAGCCATAGATATATACGTATATATATATATACATATCATGTCACATATATATATATACACACATATAATCCTGCAAATAAATACTGCTACCAGTATCTATACATGTCTATATACATAACAACTAACGAACTACTAACATGCCACACATGTCCTTATACATACAGAATTTCAAATTTATCTTGTTATTCTTAATTAGTTTGTACCTTATATGCATCCTGGAAAGCGTTGTTGAAACGCCTATTCTGCAATCCCAAAAGCCCCGTCTAAAATTCTCGAAATGCCAACTTCTTGTGCCACCAAAATAATATTAGCTCAGTCACGAATGACAACGCTCCTATACGCAAAAATGATCCACGACACGTAAGGAATACATTTCCTATTTTTATTTCATTTTTCTCTATTAGCGCTCAAAATGAGAAAATGTCAACGAAACTACGAGACGGTAAAAATTATATCAACACGTAGCCATAACAATGGTGAATAGAAAAGGTAAATGCCTCGAGGCCAACCGATCAACGAAACGGGATGAAATCGCTCCAAAACACTTGAAGCTTCGATCCCTGAAACTATCAACTTACGAGCCCCGGTTTGTATTGAACCTCTACACCGAAACGATCCATGAGTCGTAAAGAAGATGTTCGCCAATTTTATTTCGATGATACAACTCGGCACGCAAATCGAGGTAAAAGGTAAACGAGAGAAAGAGATGAAGAAACTTACGTAAAACGTTCCTTGCGTGACGTAGAGTCTGAATATGTAGTTATTTTCCGTGAACGGAGGTCCGAACTCGATGAAACGTCGAGCCGAAGCTCGGCCCCTACATTCCCTCAATTTCTTCCATGGCTGCCATATATATGTATGTAATCGTGTTTTGTATGTGTACGTATATATATATATATATAAATATTAAAAGTCAACATAGCGGAGCCCATACAAAATTGTTGGTACTGTCCATGCCACATCGGGGCCCGTTTTGACCTCCACGCTTCGAATTTGCTTTTCGTCTAAGCATGAAAGTTGTAGACAATTGAAATACGTTTTCAACGGCATTTTGAAGACCCCAATCGGAATTACGGTTTGAGAAATATGGCTAAAATACCGAACTACTATCACAAATCCAACTTACACTTATCTTTTCCTAATGCCAAATCATAACCACGAAAATTCGCCCAACACTTACAAACGCTAGTAGACGATAAGGGAAAAATATTATAACTCGTACAATTATTTAACGCCGCAAAAAAATTTTCCGTAAATTTCGGAAAGTTACTATCATTTTTTCAATGTATATTTATTAACAATAATTGCCCAATGCATCCAAGTAATAATTCTATCATGCAGATTCGAACCAAAGGAGGAACAAAAAATACCAAAAGAAGAAAACCTTGAACTAGAAAACACAAATTACTTTTATTTTAATCTTTCAAAGTTTTTGGAGGAGGAAAACAAGCAGAAATCCAGCTTCACATTGTTCCCAAATAACATCCTCAAGCCTTCATTTCATTTACACTCACTCTCAAAATAGATAACCTACAAGCATTTCACATTGTCGTGACCCTGCCTTACGAAATCGCAGCTAAACAGAGTTCTTCAAAACCCATTCCACCAAAGTGGAAACACCAAACCCGGTAGCAGTTTTCTTCTTCTCGGACCACACAGGCCCGGCCATATCTATATGCATCCACTGAACTTTCTCATCAACAAACTGCAAAACACATACAAAAATTAATTACAATCCCTGAGGCAACTTCGAACCAAGACAACAAAGCATGCTCGGACGCTGGAAAACAGAAACTAAAAAAGCAATGAAAATTCATCTTCAATTACTAAGGGCAAACATAAAAGGAAATATAATTCCCCATTTACTAATGTGTGTTTTTTCAGCTTTTCTGTTCAAGTTTACAAATTATGATAACTGGAAATAAAAACTTGTTTACTAAATCTGTTCACGTTTTTTTTTCTCCCCCCAAAATGAACTTACACAGAAAAATGAATACAGCAAAAAGCTGTTTCTGCTCTAAATTTTTTTGTTTCATCCGCTGCTTGCTCACTTTTTCCCACAAAGGGAAGCATGTTCAAGACTTCAGGTACTATAAATCTCTCTCTCTCTCTCTTCAGTCCCCTATTATTCCTCCACTTCCCATCGATTCCCTTCATAAGCCCTAATTTTTGTGAAACTGAAGACCATATTTCAGCTTTCTCCAATTCAAAACCCTTCTACTCGCCTAATTGGAACCCAATTGAGAGGTCGCTTTATCTTGTTCCTTCACTTTTCCATTTCTATTATCCGTCAAAGAGGACCACCTCTATCATGAGCTTATCTAGTTTTTTGTGTTAATTTCGGTGGATTTACTGGATGATTATTATTAATGATAATGGTTGTTTTTAGTTATCTTGACGGGTACAATGGATTAGTTTTTCGTGATATGAATCTCCCAGGATGGCAAAATTGAAATCAATTTTGTTTTCAATAAATTTTGTAAACAAAATTATTTTAGTAAATGTGTTTTTTTATTTTCATTTGCAGGAAAAAACCCAAACATAAACACTGAACAAACCACAACAGAAAAACATAAACGTTAGTAAATGAAGCCTAGTTAAGTGGTTCAATATGGTTTGCCCCGGCTCTCAATGAGCAACAAAAATAGAAAAACGATATCAGCACCAAATAAATCAACCACTTGCTCAAAAGCACATAAATTATTATCTATAGGCAAAAACAGCTTCTAGAAACACTTCTAGTACATGAAATAATGATCACTTACAAGATATAAGTGAATAAATCAAAGCATCAAAGCAAATACCTGTTTCAAGAAAAGAGCTGCAGTGATGGAACCTCCTGGACGACCACCAGTGTTAACCATGTCAGCCACCTGTGATTTCATAGATTCCCAGTAGCTCTCTTCCAAAGGCATCCTCCAAAGCTTTTCGCCTGCAACCTCTGAAGCTGCAAGAACCTCCTCTGCTAGGTCATCACTAGGCGTAAACACACCTGTTGAACAAATTTAAAAAACCGACTCGATAACATGTTCCAACAAAGGCTAACTTTTTTAAACTAATGAACACTGATTATAAAAAAAGGTATATTTATAATATAAATCAATAAATATATTAAAAAAAGTGGTAAGCCCTAATAGTTCTAAGACTTAATTCGATCAAGTTTTCCAGTATTGAATAGTTGGTCCGTTCTCAGCCTGGTAGAGTTCCTCTTGTTGCAACAGCAATGAATGAGGAGAAATAAGTTTGAGTTAAAGTGAAAACAATCAGTAGTCATATTTCTTCTTTATTCTTCCTAGATGTGTTCATGGTAAATCCTACGATTTTTTAGAGACAACAGTGATCTTATTTCAACACATACACACATGATAAACAAGATAGTTAAGAGGAAAATAAAGTCAGAACATCTGTACCTGCAATTGATGTCCCTAGAGCAACCACACATGCCCCAGTCAATGTCGCAAGGTCAACTATCTGCAGTTTTTCAAAATAACTTGTTACTGAAACTCCAATCATATTTAAATGACAACAAATTTCTCCAAAAAAATGCTCCAAAATTATGTTAATCATATATACTGAACAATGCAAACCACTCAATGTTATTTCACCACAATCCACAAGTACAAACATGTCTAAATCTTACTCACGTACATCCTGAAGCTAGTTCGTCACGGAATTCATAATTGATACTTCACAATATAGGTTAAGCTGCATTTAAGGTCGCAAGGATCAAATAAAATTGCAAGGATGTAGCCATTTCGCATGCATTATGCCCGAAGTTAGTTTCTAGTTTCAGTCAAGCGTTTGGCTGTTGTGGTACAACTTTACCATCTCAGATTTCAAATGACAAGCGCGAGATAATGACTAAAACATCTCACATTTATATGCAAATCAACTCAAGTCCATAAATCCGAACACCACCTTAGCTTGAAGCAAAGTAAGGACTCCAACCACTATTTATTAGTGTGATATACACGAGAGAATTGGTCACTTTGTTCAGTACTTGACAGATTGGATAAGAACTAACATAGGCAGACATCAAGCAAAAAAAAAAAAAAAAAAAGCTTTATTTATTGCATTTATGATATTGTTCAGGAAAGATTTTTTAAACAAAAGAATCTTAAACAATATTTGCACAATAGTTTATCCACAATAAATTGGGTAATGAAGATTTAGGGGGCACACAACCGCAAATTATGTTTCAAATGTAGCCCTGACAAATCAATGTGCGAGTATATTTTACATCACAGAATGGCATGAAATTATGTATTAAGTACCTTCTCTACACCTTGATTACAGGCATATACCAAAGCATCTGCAAGTGTAAGTCTGCCTTCCGCGTCGGTATTATTCACCTATAATTTGTTGAAGCCCAAAAAAACTATATTAATCTCTAAAGAGGAACAAGTCAGAGAAAAAAGTAATAAGATTATAAAAGAACTCAACTGTTTCCAATAACCGGATATAATGTATGTACGCACAAAACCAAAAGAAACAAACTGGGGTCCCTAAATTTACCATAAGTCTATAACCCAATGGAGATAAACTCCTCACTAGAAGTCCATTAAAATTTACTTGAAACAATTTCCTTTTACATTTTGTTGAAGTGCAATGTAGCTCCCTTTCTCTCTCTTTAAAAAAGGCAAAATCAATTTCAATCCCGTGTCAAATAATTGTAATTTACAAAAACATAAAATGCAGCCATATAGATATAGTAAAATTGCAGCGGGAGAGCCTTTCTTCCGAAGCCCTAGATTATCAACTTCTTTTTCATCTCAATAATCAACATTCAATATAATCACCAGTAGTAAAACCATGGGAAAGAACCAATAAACTTCTTATAAAAACTAACAAAACAAAAGAAACAAAAGAGAGTCACATATGGCTGAGCTGCGATATTCCAAATAAGGGCGGGGAAAGAGGGGAACAGGTGGAGCCACCAGACAAATCCTAATTAGTAAATTCGCGAACTTTTTCCGTTTAATACCCGTACACACATATAATTGAAAAAAACTTCCGTTTTCCGAATCAATGTGGAACCTAATGAAAATACATGTTTTTGACACATCCTATTAAATACACGTATAATTCACGTCTTTTAGCCACTTTCCGTTTTGAACTTCATAAAAAATACTTGAAAATAAGACATAATATATTATTAGGAATTTTATATTATTAATTTATATATTATACCAAAGTTTTGAAACGTACTTTTACATTGGAAATCGTATTCAACATGTCCGTGCCTTATAACTTTTTTTTGCCATCCAATATTTTACTAAGTATGCTGGACACATGGGGGAATTAACGCACAAGATAACATCAATATTTCAAAGTATGCAACTGTCAGTTCTAAACTAAAAGTTGTTATTACTAGGCCCTACTTCAGCTACATATGTCGGTAAACCAACAAATAGCATTTCTTACGAGGTTATATATCATTAATACAAAAACTTCATTCAGTATTCCAAAACAGCTCAGAGGAAAATTATATAATTTATTGCGTAAGGCAATTGAGATCCCTTTTCAACTTATGCGGGAAAGAAACTAGAACTGCAATATTCAGAAAGATGAGTTAGAAGTTAAACCACCTAAGATTATCCCGAGGCACAGTTCATTATTTATTCATTATCATATGTGATATGCTGTTCATTAGCTTGACAAAAACAAAACGATAGGCAAAAATACCAAAGCATAGCGTATATACGGAAGGACGTACCTCAATTGTCTTTCCATTGGAGGCAGTAACAATGTCTCCAGGTCTCATACCCGTTCCGCTTATCATGTTTTCACAAGCTGCAACAATGAAATGGACCTTCAAGCAAAAGATACTTCAGTTATCCAATGTTCACAGACAACGCCAGATTAAGTAGCTCGAAGATACCAAAAAAAGAGAATTAACGACAGAATAGTTCGTAAATTTTTGCCCTCCTTGTCCTGCACAAGAGCAAATGAACAGAAGCACATATTAATTTAAGAAATGGTTAACCTCTACTCCAGAAGGTTTAATTTGACCAAGAGCTTTTGCTGCACCAAGAACTGCAGCTGAACCTCCCATATCAAATTTCATCAGCTCAATTGAACATCCAGGTCCAGTCTTAATGTTGTAGCCGCCACTGCAATTAAAACATATAAATTTAATAACTGATGTTTACCAGCAACAGCAGATATTGATAGACCAAAATGGCATTACTTTCAACAAGTATTCCTCATAAAGGCAACTAGAAGACACAAGGAAAAATAATAATTTCAAAAACAATTATTTTGTAGTTTTTTACAGCATTTAACCGTATATATTGTTAAACATACATTACATGATAAGGTAATTTATGGATTTCATAGTCTATCCGGAGTTCCAGGTACATGGATACATATAATTGTTGGACACAAGTCACACAATTCACAACCTTCGGAAACATATGGGTACTTCATTAATTTCAGAAAATACCATTAAAAGAGAGGAGTACTTTAGTGATTAAACTTTGAAGAGGATATTAGCAGATAGAAATTACTGCATTTCACACTATATACTTCCGTTGCATGGAAAAGAAGTTAAAAAAATTGCAATTTTGCCATTCCACACTATACGACAACTAAAAAATTCTCCAACAGAAAAAGTAAAATACAAATAAAACAAATTCCTCATAAATAATGTAACCACCTGTCAAAAGTCAACCCTTTTCCAACTAAAGCTAACTTGGTTTTTGCAGGGCCATCAAGGGGTTTGTAGCATAAATGGATGAAATGCGGAGGATTAGCTGAAGCAGCAGCAACACCGAGATAGGAACCCATTTTCAATTCTATGCATTGTTCAGCATCCAAAATTGTTGCTGAAATAACATCACTATACGTGGACGCAATTTTTGAAGCCTCTTCTGCTAGTACCCCTGGAATATAAGATATAATGAATGGTTAATCATGAAGGGCATTACTCATGGAAACAACATAGGCACCAAATGTACCAGTAGAAATAAAAAATAAATAAATTAAAGATGAAAAGGTCATCATGCTAGAACCATGTTTTAGTAATACTTAAATTTAACATTAGAAAGATGGATACTTATAACGTCACTGCTTTGATATTGTTGCATGAAAAACAGCTTCAGAATTTCAGATGAAAGGGGAAAACTAGAAAAATATGACTAGGAGTAGTTCAAAAACTCTGCAAATTTGCTTTTGAGGCATTTTTATCTAAACCAGTATGACCTTCACAATAGTAAACCAATGTAATACAGATGCAAAAGAGCATCCAAAGAACCACCAGGAAGTAACAATTTTTAAAGATATGGCTTCAATAAATGAGGTTATACAGATGCACAATGTGCAAAACATGATGGCAGTATTTAAAAGAAACAGGTAAAAGTGAAAACAAACAAAAAAGAAAAGGCTTCTTTTAGTAAGATCACTAACCAGGGGTGAGCACATTGGCAGGTGAGTTAACCAGTTCTCTCCCGAAAATAACCCCAGAGCAAACATCTTCTGCATACTTAAGCTTCTTTTCTAGCTCAGGTCCACTTCCAAGACCAAGAATATCAACACTTTCAAGAACAGGCTTCTTTGACTCTGACTTAAATCTACTATCTTCATGAATCCCAAGCACAATTCCTATTGTATCCAGTAATCTCACTAAGTTCAACACCAAAACACGTCCAAACATGCAGAACACGGGACAGTACAACGATGGAAGTAAAAAGGAAGTTTAACTTCTAGTAATTTGCTCTCGTACACTTTACACCAGTCTCATTGCAATTTTTGTTTTCATAACACCCACATATGAGTTTTATACAGTCATCTCTAGACACACAACAACAAATAGCAGACTTTAATTAGAATACAAAAAGTTTACTTATGAAAAAGTACCTAATAAACTCAATCGCACTATCTACCAAATAATGACAGGTTTTGTCTCACAAATGGAACATAAACGACTACAGAAAATAATATTCTGAAGAAAAAATAAGATGCCAAAGAAGAATTATCTATTTTTTTTGTAAATTTATCTTAGGATAACTTGCAAATTTACCTAATAGTCACGAGAGGAAGTTTAGCAGTTAAAGTGAGGTCCATGAAAAATATAATGCAAAGCATGATATATCATCAATAAAAAAAGACAATACCAGATGCTATTGCTGAAGTAGCAATAAGCTTTGATTCATCAGAGAGACCCTCAGAGGAGGCGAGCACAATGGCTATATTCTTAGCCTGAGCAGATTTGGCTGCGCCAGCAACAGATTCGGCGAGGCTGCGAAAGGCAGATGTAGTAGAAGCCCCTTGTCCGAGCCCAATTAATCCGACCCTTTTCGAGCCAAGACCTGGTACCCTCAGAACAGTCGTTTGCCCAGATTTCCCGTTGAAATCTTCCTCGGTTGAAGCTTCAGCCAACAAACCACCCAATTGGGAATCAAGTTTCCTCAGGATTGAGTTTTGGAACTTACAGTCATCATCCTTGGCCAAGTCTTTCTCTGTCACGCCTACCGCAAGAATATCTCCTTTCCACTGTACCAAATCAATCTCTTTTGCAGCAAAGGAGATCTTTACATATTTTCACAGAAACATATAAACAATCAATTACTATTATCTGGATATTCATTGTTCCCAAATAAAAAATGCAGTAAACATGCATTACACGAAGCACATACAGGTTGATGTGTATCAAGTGAAATAGTTGAACGGTGTAACATCCATAATCTATAAGAATATGACAAAATATGCTCTAACTTGTAGTTCAGTCCATGAATTATGAATAGCACAGCAAATTGATTGGGCTTGATTCCAAAAAAAACAAAAAATGTATTGTCCCTTAATTTATTCAAGTATATCATATAATTGGACAGATAATGGTGTATCAATACATGTTTATGTGAACTTCAAGGCTTCGCGTCATTTCAATACACCAAAGATACGAGTCAAACTACAAAGGAAAAGGAAAAACAATGAGTTTTGATCCTGAAATAAAATTTGACTTATTTTCATCCATCCACACTAGACGATCAAAACTAGTTGCATTAATTCAAAACATGCTATATCACGAAGAAGAACAAAAATGCAAAAACTCATAACAAACAAATCTAATCATGCCTGCAATACTAAATCCTATCTAAATGGCAATCTAACTATATTAAGTGACAAATAAAATATTACTATCCATCATTTTAAGGCATAATAAGCAAGTTGTTAGCTTGACTCAAAAGATTTGTATCCACAGTTAAGAGAATCGGCGAAGTGCATGATCAATCCGCATAGGGTTTTGTGGGTGATTGTTATCATTTTCTATCATCATATAGAAGCCGGAAATGCGGTATTAAAAATACTGTGTGTGATTCAACTTCAGAATTAGTTAGATACTTAAAAAAAATGTGTAATTACAAATATATTTGCATATTAAATAGTTTTGGTGATACTATATACTTACATAATTTTTATCATGAAAAACAAAGAGTTTCCGCTCAACTAATCATATAAATCATTTTAAGCACACGATAATACAATCAACACTTGAATTAGACAATAACAAAATTAAATACACACACAGACACAAACACATATATGCATATATATACACAGAGAGAGAGAGAGAGAGAGAGAGAGACCTTTGGGAGATCGGTCGGAGCAGGATGAGTAAGGCCGAGAGTGTGAGCCATCGGGGTTAAACCCTAGATGACAGCTCAGCAGAGCAGAGAACAAGGGGCTGATTGTAAGTGAGAGAGTGAGAATTGGGGCCGATTTGAAAGAAACTTGTGAAATATTTATAAGCGGTAATTATATCAATGGTGTCCGTAGTTATAACTGAAAGTCTATTTGGTTCCTATATTTTCATTATAGACACAAATGACCATACATGCTTACATACATACATGTGAATGTATATATATATAGTCAATGATTTTTTGTAAAAGATTTCTCTTTTTATTATAAAATTTGATTGCACTTTTGGCAAAGAAATCGAAAAGAAAAAGTTAAGTGAATGCAACTTAAATTTTTCAATTTATTTAAAATAAAATAACAAATAAGTTTAGTTTAATAGATGTACAAATGTACAACAAAATGCAACTAATTTTTTAAGCAAAAGAGTAAAAAAGTTTGAGCTTACAAACTGAAACCAAACAAATCCTAGTAGCATTCAAAGCATTCTTTCTGTAACAGAGATTTTTCTCCTTTTATTTTAACAAAAGTGAAATTAAAGATGATAAATGATACATATAAATATTTTTATTTTTTCTAGCTGCTAGAAATCTCAATAGAAATGCTCCAACAGATATTTGAGCATAGCAATCTATCATTCACAATTTTTTATTAAAATATTAACTTTTGATCGAAAGAATAAAATACTAGCTAAAGTTAGGAAAATTATTTTTATATTATTTTATTATGTAATGTACAATTATTTGAATAATTTTTAACAAATTTATATAATGACTGGTGGAAGTAATTTCTAAAATAATAATTATGAAGATTGAAGGTAAAAGATTTTCGTGTTTCCCGTTTGTCACACCATGTATCTATTTATAAACATAAAAATTGTGCAGGGATTTAAATCACCACCATCACAAGATAAAGCCAAAAAATAATCTAACTACTTTGACCTATTATTATTTGTTACGTGATATTGTATGGATATATTTTGTAGAGATAAGGCCATATAATATGACTTGGTTTATGAGACTAATTGTGTGTGGTAAGCTCACTGTCCTTAATAATAATTTCTAGTATGAGAAATACCTTTTTAGGAAATGAGATAGAGAAATTAAAATAAGAAAGATTTAATAGTCTTAGGTTTAAATATGTGAAACGTGCAATAAAATAAGAAAGTTGAACGTATATAAATTAAAATTTTTAGTTTTTTTTATGTCAAATGAGCAATAAAACTCGATTTAAAAAATAAGATATCAAATGTGGTCAACTTTGAATTAAAAAGTTAAATTTTTAAGCATAAAAGCTGCATCTAAGCAAATAACAAGTAACACAAAAAAAATATCAAGTGACCATTTAATAATTGTTAGAGAATAATTTAATCTTTTTACGATCGATTCATCTTGGCATCATCTCCAGATTTGAGAATGTAAGGTTCTCAATACTAGGAAAAAATAACTATGAAAAACCAAAAAAATAAAGGCTCACATTCCAAAAGAAAGCTGGTGGCATCTTTTTGCCTTTGTGCTTTTGCTTTGCATTTCTTTCATCGTATTTTCAAAGAATTTAGATAAGATTCTCTTAATAGATTTTCTGAAATACATAAAAAATAAATTTTATATTTATTTGACAAAATTTAATTTCTTACCCCCTGCTTTAGATTATTTATTACATTATTTACTACACTAAAATACTATTTTCATTTATTTAACCATTTCACATTTAAAATTCCACACATGACAATACATTTGATAAAAGAAATAATAATATTTTTATTAATACATAATTAAACAAATAATATTTCATAATCATAAATGTATTGTTATATATAGAATTTTAAATGCGGAATGGTTAAATATATGAAAATAGTATTTTGGTGTAATAGAGGATGTGATAAATAATCTGATGCATGGGGGTAAGAAATAAAGATTATGTAAAATAGATATAGAACTCACCTTTTATGTATTTCAGATGATCTGATACAAAAGCTCTAACGATACGATGAAAGAGATGCAAAGCAAATGCATAAGGCAAAAAGATGCCATTGGCTTTCTTTTGGAATGTGTGCCTTTTATCTAGATATATGCGTCCGGCCACACGATGCAAGCAAAATTTAAAAAATTAATGCACAGTTAAATTTACTATCAGCAAAAAAAATCACTTAAAAAAATAAACATCAATTCTGATATTAACAAAACCAAAATATTTTGAATCATGAAACCCAAATGAGTTTTTATAATCTTTTTCCTTCAATAAAGCTTTGTTATTGCTGTTAGGGCAGAAATTTTGTAGGAGAGAAATGGAACGAGAGAGAGTGTTGATTTGAAA
>MKEJ01050140.1:0-13839 GCA_001753735.1 Embelia ribes | reverse complement strand
TAAAGTTAAGGTCATTACTGAATGACCAAAATCTGTGGTTGAAATCCACAGTTTCTTGGGTCTTGAGGGATACTATCATCAATTTGTTCGGGATTTTTCTCGTTTGGCCGCTCCTATGACTAAGCTAACTCGCAAAGGTGTAAAATTCGAGTGGAATACTAAGTATGATGAGGCTTTTCTTACTCTTAAAGCTTTGTTGACTTCGGTTCTAATTTTGCTTATTCTGAAGTGGGGTATTGGCTATATTGTATATTGTGATGTATCGAATGAGGGTGTGGGTTGTGTGTTAATATAAATAGGTAAAGTAGTAGTATATGAGTCTCAACGGTTGAAAGTTCATGAGAAGAACTATTAGACATATGACCTTGAGCTTGGTGATCTTATATTTGTTTGAAGTAATGGTGCCATTATCTGTATGGCGAGAAGTTCAAAGTCTTCTGTGATCACAAATCGTTGAAATATGTATTTATGCAGCGTGATCTCAATATGCATCAACGGAGGTAGATGGAGTACTTGAATCAGTATAATTTTGATCTTGAGTATTATTCTGGGAAAGCAAACGTGCTTGCGGATGCATTGAGTTGGAAGACTCAGTGTTTCTACTGAAATTGTTTTGTAGGCGCAGATGCGGGGCGGACAAACAGTAAGAGCTTACGGGAATGTATATAGTTGGCACTACTTTTGTAGTATTATCATTGTATCATGATATTTTGGTGCACTCTATTGTATTATATTGTAAACAATGATGTTTACTCTTTTATTTGGCAAACAATCTATGTTGTATTATATTGTAAATAAGGTTGTTTACTTACTGCATTATATATATATATATGTATGTATCTTTTTTCTAGAAATGGCGCTGTTATTCTCCTTTTGTAGCATAGATTTACCTTTTAATATTGTGTTGGTTTGCTATAGATGTGAGTAGTACCGTCCTGCAGTGGCGGATTAGTTATGACGAGATTAGTTATGTTGCATTCATTTTATTTCGTTATGTTCCATTATATAACTCACACCCCCGGGGTCTGAGATTTCGGGGTGTGACACAACTGGCCTACAAATCTACGGGTCACGGATCTGCAAGTATGAGAGAAAAAATATGTACTCATACCTGCACCACATATACACAGGAGAGGTCGCAGTACGGGTCTATTCTTTAATGAGATTAATCAATTGACTTTTTAAGTCGACTAACATTTAAAAAAATGAGGTCACTATTTTTATATTTAAAAAAAGGCTTGATTTTTTATAATTAAAAAATATAAGTGAACTGATCTCTAAGACAATTCGATTAACCTATTAAACAATGAGATTATATATAGTGAAAGAACTTGATATTTTTGATAATTGGGAAATGTTAATCGACTTACCTTTATGGCAAGTTCATTTACTTACGGGTAATAGGTCACATATCTGTAGGGCAGGTCTTTGGGATGGGAAGCAAGTTACGAGTTGGTATTGATACTCAGACCTAGAACCGTCCTGCACAATTACGGGGACGTGCGAATACAAGTTACGATGGGGTGGGTACGAGTCTACCCTGATGGTCTGCTAATAAACCTACAAAAATGTGGGCATAATTAATAATAGCTCTATAATTGATGCTTATTATGGAACCAAATTAATTTAAATAGTGAACATCATATCAAGTGACAAATATATAATTTATTTAGTGAAAAATCAGTCTTTGTATGACTTATCTATGTTGATCTTCTTTAACTTTGAGGACTTGTTACTCGTTAGTATGAACAAACATTCTAGATGGGACCAAATATGTCACCTTTCTTGTATTTCGGGATCAAAGGGGCCACTCGTTCAAAAAGTGAAGACTAATTCTGTTGTAATTTAAGCAAAAAGGACCACATTGAATATTGGTCGAAACATGGGGACCGTTGGTGAAATTCATCCTAATAAATACAAAAAGAGATTCGCCCCGTTGACAGCGATGAAATTGCCTTTTTGAGCGGATTTATAATATTTCTTTTCTTGTTATAAAAGTGTTTTATGAATTTATTGGTGGAGATAAAAAATAAAAAAAAATGGATGGAATAGGAAATAAAATTATAGAGAAGCTGTAGAATAATTTAGGATAAATTACATAAATTTTGCCCTCATATGATTTCTGACAATTTCAGAATACCCCAAAAGATTTATGAAATTACACTATTTTTCATTTGGTTTATACGTTCTTTGCCATTTACCATCAAAGTTTTGGGGATAGAGTAAAAATCAGCTTAAAAGTAAAAAATGACTCCAAAAATGGTCTCAATACTCCTTAACTAGTGCCAATTCTTTAGATTTCATATTTCTTAAAAAATGAATCATGTAATTATATACATGCAATATATTTTCCTGAAAATATGATTGGGTTTTTTTTCTAATTTTTAGCTTCTAAATGAATAAAATAAGGCAAGAAAATAAAGGGTAATATGATCCGACATATAATTCAAATTTTTATTACGAATTGGAGGAAAAGTATAATTTCATATCTTAAAAATCTTCTTAAATAAGTAAGTCCTCTCAATGCAAGAATTGTTTTTCATTGCAGTTTACAAAAATTAATGTTATTTCAAAGCCATTATTATAAATTAATGATAAATTATTACTAACATTTTTTTTCTAAAAACAATTCTATTAAATTTTTACTCAATTTAGAATAATTTATCTTTAAAACATAATAATTCCATAAAAAAAAAAAATGTAATTTTTCATATAAAATGATATTGAGTTTTCTTCCCTTAAATAATCAGAAACCTCAAAGAAGCAAAGTGCGATTTACCCAGAATTTATTTTATGGTGACTTGGCAAGGAACCGAATCTTTGACATGTGTATGTATTTGTAACGACAACCTCTATAAACAGCTCACATGTGCTGACAAAGCACGCGTATTTATTTTTTACAACAAAAAATAATAAAATTGGTGACAAGAATCCAAAATATATAAACCAGTTTCAGAATTTTTATTTGCAAAATATTCTTTCAGTTCTCCAAATTATTCTTAATGTGATTTAGTACCCCTAGTATTATAATAATATAAAATAACAGGTGAAGATATTGAAGTACCTCCTTTGCTGATCAAGGTCATTGGCGAAAAACCAACATACAATCTAGATCATATATTTGACCCCAAAAAAATTGATTGAAATTGGTATATTCTTAATCTTGCACCGATCCGATATTTAATACATATATTCATACCTACGTACTTATAGAAAAATATTAATAAATTCTCCAAATTACCTAGTGGCATAGTACTTATTAATCATTAGTATATTACTTACATGTGTTTCTAATGAATTAATAATATAACTAAATTTTGTAACTTATTTATTGCATGATTATACCTTCATTTGTACTCAATTTTCTAATCTTGTAGGAATTTTCTTCTACTCTTATATTTTCTCCATTGTGTAAAATTATTCATTTTCATGTTTGTAAAATATCACGCCGTAATATACCATCCTAAACCATATGCTGGGCATTATTTACAATATGATGGTCATGATTTTGTTCTAATGCATACATTAAACAAAGTTTTTTGTCATTTTGGTTTATACCATATTTAATGATTATGATAAATTTATAAACATTGTAATGATAAAAGATTCGCCTAGACTTTTTGGGTTGCGCACGGTAGCAATACTCTAGCAATTATTTTCTCCAATAAACTAAGAGAAAAAGCAAATATCTCTCATGCATTATCATTGATGCAAACTTTGGCTACAAAAATCATAAATATCATATGCAGATTACCCATGATGAAATATTATATGCATTAGTTTGATTTTTATTGAAAAAAATGAAAAATTAGCATGTACTAAAAATGTAACAACTAATTTTGATATTATTTTTGTAATTAATGATAGAAAAAATGAGAATATGCTTCTGAAATTACCCTAATACTGGTTCTAAAAGCACCCCTTAAAAGGTAGAACTTGGATTTTTTTTTTTAAAAAAAATCTAAATTTTACTAAATATCACATGCTATAATTTCCAAAATAAAGAAAAACAACACTAGTAACAACTCTTAAAGAGCAACTCCAATTCGAAGGCCTAATTTGGTAATGTTGGTATTTTCTAAAATCTATTTTTTAAAGTTATTTTTTTAAGTTGATTTTAAAAACATGTATAATCCTAGTGTTTGATAAATAAATTTTAAAAGTTATGTTAATAAGTATTGTAGTATTTGGTTATTATGGCAATCAATAAAAAAAACAAAAGCAATTTTTCAAAGTACACCTAATATTGTTTCCAAAAGTATCCTTAAAAAAATAGAAGCAAATTATTAAAAGCAGATAATTTAGAATTTATCAAATATCTCATATTACAATTTCAAAAATAAAAAAATAGAAGTAGCCAGTAAAAAACAATCTCAATTTGGCCCTAAGTTACTTGTATAGTTCATTGATAAGGGTGTATCCGCTTTCAATATTTACTTCCGCTTTTACTATTTTTAAACTTACGAATCCGACTCTTTCACGTTCCCGTTTTGCGACCTAGGTCACCAGATTTGTGGGTATTGAGGAGATTGCCCGCTCCAAAATCACGGATTGGCGATCTTTGGCTACAATCGCAGCAAATTCACATTCAAAAACTTCTGAATTAGTTCACCACTTCATCCATCGTGATTAAATCCTCTTATTATTATCTCTTTCTATTACAACATTCCTTTGTAAATTTGACATCCATATCTCTTTCTAAATCTGACATAAATTTGGCATATCACTACTTCGTACTTCACTACAATCAAATCTACCACACTTTATCCATTAAAATTAAAGTGCACTCCACATTTTAATGGGGCCAATAGGCCAACACCCACACTTTAGTCCAATCCTTAAACTTTCAGCTTCTCAAAATCAAATATGCCCAATATTAAGAAGGTTAATTTTGTAACAAAACTTATGGTCTATTGCAACTTCTTCTTATACTTGAAACACACTAATAATGCATTCAAAAATCGATGTTAAATATAGCATACATAGCACTGGTTGGTATTACACACTGATTAGTCACATATAGCTACATAGTGTTTTAATGGTATTCTCTTTTGCTGCAGATTATGTCAAATATATGTATATAATTAACTTTTTAACATCACCTTAAATATTTAAATTTTCATATATACAATTTATAAATAGTTTTATTCATATAAATTAATATTAAAATTTTATTTTATTAGACACTATCAAATTCAATACTTTTAAAATTTAACGCTATCACCTTTTTGCTGCCACTCTCGCACCACATTACGGTGACTTAGCTTCCGAGTTCACAACTCAAATCCAAATTGGACCCATGTCCAATTGGAGTTCATTAATCAATAGACAATAAATGAAAGTGGTTAGTTCATCAAGGTGTTAGGTTGCAATAGCATAATTCGATAAGTATATCCTGTTGGAGTTCATTAATAAACGAACAACCTATATAATCAACTAATAAAACAAAAACGATGAAGTGAGATTAAACAGCTGCTAGGGTTCTGCTTAAAATTACCCAAAACCAATTAATCCCCAAAAGATGATTTTATTATCCCCAAAAGTTGGATTTGATCGATTGCATTTGGATTTTTTTTTGCAACAAATCACTGAATACCCAATTATTGTTCGATCAATCTAGGTGAGCAAATGGTTTTTAATCTCTCTACATATATATTCTCTCTTGTTCGATTAGCTCTCTTGTGATTAGGCTAATATATTTCACAATTTCCCTAATAAGATTAGGGAAAAACATGCTTCCACATTTTAAACTTAAGTTGTTTTTGTTTTGTTGGTTTTTNNTTTTTTTTTTATATTTTTTTTTTTTTTTTTTTTTTTTTTTTTTTTTTTTTTTTTTTTTTTTTTTGCTGTTTTCTTTTAAATAGTGTATAAGTAAATATATCCAGCTTTTTCTATCGTCTAAACAAAAAAACTAGATCATTTGATTGTAAGCTACAACCAAATAAACCGAAAAAGCTAGCCTTTTCATTGCAATTTCCTACAAAAAGGTTTTGCACCAAACAAAGCATTAGTTAGTCAAGTGAGAAATCGAGACCAAATTCAATTCACAATTGTGTTTATGTTTCTAGAAATGTTAGTAAAATTGTTATAGTAGATTTCTTAGTCTACCATTCGCAATTTATCTAGTAGAGTATTTTCTACCAAAACTAGAAAACCCTTGTTCATATTAGGACAAAACATAGTTCCATATATATATATATATTTTTATTTCATTTTTTTTAATAAATTATTGAGAAAGACAAAAGTATGTATTTTACAGAAGATTGATTTCTAAGAAGATTTAAAAATTAAATGACAAAGACTGGCAGAATGCTCCGATAGTTACTTCATAAAATTGTAAAGTTACTTTAGTAGAGAACCCACAAATGGGATTTTTATAAAAGATATGCTAGGTTGGCTGAACTAATATAACTTGGTTCAAATCTCTCCGGCGGTGGCGACTTCACATGAATTTGATCTCATTTGTCATTGTAATTATTTGGATTTTTGGACTTGTTGCATCAAAGAAGCTTGATATGGCATGTGGTTTCTTCTATATGTTCCCAAATATATTAATATACTAACAAACTACGAACTGGGTTACACATTCTGACATGTGATACATCTCTGTAACAAAAGTTTGCGAACCAAGGCTATCCAATACAATTGTATTCTTAATTTCATTTTTTATTTTTTCCAGATGAGAAATTAGTACAGATGAGTAACATTTTGTTATTTTGTCTATTGATTGAAATTTGAAAGCATCAAATTTCACAGTCAAATACAATGCCTTTTTCTCACGAACAATTACAGAGGTTAATATATGCTTAACTAGATGACGACTTTTGAAAAACATGATGTTATCATATTATTCGCATATATAAGCTAGGTAACCTATAGAAGGCAAACCCTACTGTACCATATTTCCAGTTTTCATTCCATGTCCCAGAACAATCTGCATTATTGGTAACATTGGTTTTTCAATTTTCAGCAATTCCTAAGAAACAAATTATGACCTCGAAGTGCTTCCTCCGTTTAAGTATTGTATTGATAAATAACTTGTTGTAGGCAAGCATAATTTTATTGTGTTTTGACCTTTTTGGTGCATCTTCATATTTTTAGCTACACATTTTTTTTCTATGACTTGCCTTGTTTTCATTCTACACATTTACCAATTTCTGTTATTCTGTTGTGCCCAGCGTTTGGACATTTTAAAAGTTCTTTGCCCTCGCTTATGTTTTTTCTTTTCCTTGCTTGTCCTTTATGTGTTATAGCAGCCTAAAACAAATCATTCTTGCTTTTGCTTCACCACACCACTCTTTACTTAAGAATATCTTTAATCTTACTCAATTCGGAAGATGTGTTTTGTTGTAAAATTAAAATTTTATACTTAGAAGATGACATTTCTTGTTTCAAAACTTGAGAAGTTTCTTAGTAAATCTGCAGGTAAGTTTTGAAGGCTACACAAAGAGCATGTACTAATTTAAGATGGGCTTAGGACATCTTTAGCGAGGGTGAAAGCTGGCATTTCTGTTGTTAGGGAACTGAATACATGTGTTTTTCTAGTAAATAAGAAGTTTATACATATTTACAACCCCCCCGTGCCCCTTCCTTTTTGTATATTAAAAAGTGATTTGTGAATGATTTAGTCTTCCATTTAGCCTCGTGTTTCTACATTTCTGATCAATATATTGCTTTGTGAACATAGGGATTGCACAAAATATAGTGGGGAATAGTGTTAATAAGGTTGAGACAAGTGTGAATGCTTATTTTTTATCTGCAAATCACAAGACATCTTTCTCAAATGAATAATCGTTTTGCTTTGCTTTTCTGTAGGTTAATGTGCAGTGGAGCTTTGTTAGCAGATATTCACCTTTGACCTTATCAATTGTCCGTTTCCTCATTATCTTTGGCTCTTTTTACATGAATTGAATCAATTATAACTCGTCTCCAATGGGAGACCCATTTGTCAACAGTGCTTCGTCAATGAGGAAAACCTCTGACATGGCTACTGTATCCAGCAATAGGAAAACGCCTAAAAAATATTTGGTAGCCTCACGGAAATTTTTTGGAGGAGTAGTGCTTACGAAAAATAGCAGAATCGGAAAGAATGTTGCCAGTGATGCTGCAGTGTTTTTATTGAAGGTTGGTGCGTTAGAGATGGTAAGGAGGTTGTCAAAGGTAAAATGTCCATTTGTACGGAGTGGTATTCAGGCGTTGCAAGTCCTATGCTGTCCACCATTGAAATGGATTGAGAGATGGGCTCCATTCAAGGGCTTGGTTAATGGCATGCAGGTAAATTCTAACGAAACGGTTAATTCTTTTGTTCTCTGTATTTACGGCTGACAGTAGCTATTACAAACAAGCTCAAGACTCTAGCAAGCTTACCAACATAACATATTTCCAAACTAAAGCCTTAACCATTTTAATCAGGAAGCAAGCTGGATAGTTCGTGACATTATTTGTCGGTTGCCTGTAAATAAGCTTTATGGCTCAAGCATGCCTATCGATATATCTTATTTCCAGACTAAAGCCTTTAACTATTTTAAACATGTTTATGGCTACCTGTAATAGCATGCTCACCCTTCATGACTTCAAGCTGCAATTATTTTAAGGCTCAGCTTTAAGCTTATTCTGCAATTAGCTTGCTCATGCCGCCAAGAGAAGTGAGCATTGTCCTATCAGTATTTATTGTTTCCTACTTTTTAAGCTTTTTGCATGGTAAGGAATTGGTTCATGAGTATGCATGCATTCCCTTTCAGTATGGATATGCCATGGTGGTTAACGTCTTTGTACGAGTCCCTGTCTGCTTTGCTTCACGAAATTCTTAATTGAATTCTTGTTATGACCACGTATAAAATGTTTTCATTTTCTCTCTCACAATAACATATTTGTTTCTATGGTCTATATGTGATTCCAATTGCTAACAATATGTCAAACCCTTCAAAATTTGAGGTATTATAACTTACAGTATACACTTTATTCCGTAGTTAAATTGGAAAAATATGAGCCAAGGTTTTTAACATAATTCTCAAGAAACATATGTATTGAGTAGATTTATAATTTTATCTGGTAGTACTTAATTAATAAGGTTTGTAGTGTTCTAAGATACATTACCTTTCTTAGTTATAATCTGCAAGGTTCATTTTGTTCATTGCACAAAATAAATATTCTTCTGCTTCTTGTTTAATTTGGGAATGCTTTCAGCTTGAATATTGATTTCGGTAACATGTATCTTAGCAGATGTTGTCAAGACCCCTATTTGTCCTTTCCATTGCAACTGCTTTCTCTGATCAATCACATCTTAACAACATTACCTCAGATACTGATGAATCCCCGAGGCCAAATAATTCCCAGGAATCATCAGAACAAAATATTGAGTCAACTGAGGATACAAGGTACATGGTGGATTTATAGTGTCTATTTATTGCGCAGAGAAAAGTGCACTAAATGAGTTCGGTATTTGTTTAAATGCAACACAAAAACTGCCTATGTTATGGACACTTAACATGGATATAACATGAGTTTGATACGGCGACAGAAATATGGTTTTAGTACGAGGACCCCTCACTTGAGGGATTGCAATATTTTTCATGTCTATATGAGCTTCTATATCAAAGCATACATTAAGAAATATATCCACAAAAGAATAGTATTAGAATTCTTTTATGCTCTGAAGCATAGTTATCAGGAAACTTGGTTGGAGATTGGAAACTCGTTTCCCACAAAAATAGTTTCTGTTAAGGAAGGTCTTCGTTTCCTAAACTTGTATCGGAAACTCGCTTCCGAGAAGTTTCCTTCCTATCAAGAAACTTGCACAACTAAAGAAGAAAGTATGTGTAATCACTTTTACTATAATTCTAATACTATTCATACCATTACTATCAGTATTTTGTTTTAAATTATATATCCTTTGTAATTACGTGTACAATTTTAATACAATATACTTACTTTCAAGTAGAGTCGTATACTATTTGAAATATTATTTATAATATCGTCGCTTCCAATGTCCCCTATATTTTTATGGCCACATTTTCGCTTCCAATTGCTGTATTGTTTCGAGTTTCCCTTTTCCTTGCGAGCAACTATGCTCTGAACACATGCTTAAAAGTAATTGTTATACGCATCCACAAATACTGCAAATTAAGTGTGTGAAGGGTCGCTTTCTGTCTAGTGGTCTTGGAAGGCTCTTTTGCGTAATTTGTCGTATCTGGTAAAATTTACTCTCGTCTTCCAGCTTCTTTATTTCTCTTCTCTCAGACAGGCATATGTTACTTTTCATTTTCCCTTGTTTCATAGTTCATACCCCTGTGAAGTAAGATCAAACCCATCGGGACACAAATCATTGTTGAATGCTTATTTAGTAAAATTTATAAATGATGCATATGTTTTGATTTCTTGACTTATTTTCTTGATGTATTTTGCAGTGTTCCCGGAGAAGCTTCTCCAAGTCAATCATCTAAAAATTGGCTGTTTCAACTCTACACAGAGCTAGAAAATCAGGGAATCAATTAAACATAATCCCTTCATGCACCAATCACCAAATTATAATCTTATCATAATCTTATTAAGTGGGATGCAGTACAAAGAAGATTTAGCATACAATCTTTCTTTAATAAACGAAGTATTAAGGGGTTGAATTTTATGACATAATGTGCATTTTGTACATGAGCTGAAGAAGCCTAATATATGTCATGCAAAAGATGAAAAAGTTCTACTATAGGAGTTTGAGAGGGAAGTACAAGACATAAATTACTCCCTCCATCCAACTTATTTCGTCCACTAGAAAAACTAACTTTTTGTAACCAACATATTAAATAAATTTAACTAATTTAAATTGTTAAGTGTTTCCATATCTACCCTAGCATTAAGTAATAGTAAATGGTATGCAAATTAGAAATATAAAGTGGTACATACTACAATCTACAAACCACAATAAATAAGGTTAGTTTAGGCATATTACAATTTTTTGGACATTTATTTTTGGAAAGTAGACTTAATTTTTGGACAATTCAAAATAGAAAAAGAGCCAAAATAAGTTGGACGGATTGAGTATAATTTTGACAAAGACGAGCTGATATTCTGTTGACTTCTTCCTTGCGTCCAAGCGCGTAAACAGTTTACATGCCCAATTAATTCAAATGTAGAAGTTCACCGTCTTTTTTCTTATCTGCAATTAGATTTTGTTCTCTCACTCATTTAGTTTTCCCAAAAGATTATACTACGGCGTCCTTTATTTGCACATTTGCTGCATGTTTTGCTTTATAAAGGTGATGGCTGTTTTTGTGCAGATTAAATGAAGATGACCTACATAGATTTTATATTGCTGCATATGGAAATTTCAGATGTTTTCTATCATCAGTTAAGAAGACAATACGTTGGAGAGAGACTTATAGTTTCCTTTCGGGGCAAGAGCTTGAGATGTGGTCGCATCTGGTTTTTTGGCATGGATTTGACGTGGAAAACAGGCCCTGTCTTTTCATCCGCTTTGGGCTAGCTTTTAATACATTGTCACCTCATGAAAGACCTCTCTTTGTCCAAGCTGTTGGTAATGCCCCTTTTCTCTCCTCTTTGTAACTCTTGCATGCAATAAGTGCATTAATGCTGTTGCTGAATAAAAAGTTCTCCTTTAAAGCAATAGGGGAGACGGGCTGCTGGAGGGTGAGCTACAGGCTAATAGTAATAAGTAGTTTTATATAGGCAAGCCTTTTAATAAGCACGATGAGTTGCTAATATCTAAAGAAAGGGTAAAGTAAATTTATTCTCATTAGTATATTCTACGATCCTGTTTTTCGGGTAAGTGCACGAGTGCAAGACATGGTCAGATTTTTAAATGCCTAAATGGTGTAGATACTTAGTAGCTTGATTTCTTTGTTTGCGACTTTTTATGGTTTTGCCCATCTTTTTCACATCACGTGCTGTCCTATTTCCATATCGTGGACTCGTGTTAAAAGTCTATGATTTCCATTGTAGTGTCACAGGTAGAACATGGGATTCTGCATTTCGTTGACCCTGAAAATCCTCATATTAGTGTTTTGGTTGACTGCGATGGGCTATCTCCTTTGAGGATTCCAATGCAAATGCTGAGAACGTGTGCTACTATTCTTCAAGAACACTTCCCCAGTCGGTTGGGTGTTTTGTATGTTATAAGGCTTCCTCCGGTTGTTCGTGTTATTTCACAAACTTTTATTCAAGTAAGTTCCTTCATCCTGTATTCTCACACATTTTTTTTTAACCAACCTTGTACAAAATCTTTATAAACATAGTACAATATGATCATTTACTCTTCTTTGGTACCACTTGCTGGATATTTCTTTTAAGCATATGCTTTATATATTGTGCTACCAGTCTGTTTCTTTGTGGGTGTGTGTGAAGCAGAAGTTGTTTTGTTACCTGCCTAAAAGCTTTATAATTTAGTTTCTTGAACATTTTTTCATTTGCTACCTTATGTGAACTGCTACCCAGGTTATTTGTCACGTTTTAACATGCTCATAAAGTTTCTCGATATTGTTCCTCAGCTTTTGAGACCTTCAACACGGCAGAAGCTAAAATTTTATGGGGAGATGTATCAGCAGTTTCCCACAGATAATTTTCAGTCGCTTCCATCATATCTTGGTAGCAATTGTACATGTAGAAGATGTTCAAAGCCGAGCAATTTCAATATACAACAGCCTGTAATTAGTGGAAACCATGAAACAGAGAGAACAGCAAATTCCCTCGGCTCCCAGGATTTAGCAATGTATCATCCGGATGATGAGGCAGATAGATGCATGAATGAAAGTTGGGACCATGTTTTACGGAGTGCTGTTGTTGGCATCCTTGTTTTCTGGGTTATGATTGCTCTGATAGTGGGACTATATGACCCAGAAAGTCGTCCAAGTTTACCTTTGTAAGGTCGAGGTCATAGCTGGATATTTTATTTGTCGAATTTTCTTTTTGAATATGTAGAAGCTGGTAATAACATATGTAAATGTATCCTAGTGGGCAAGATACTAGTTTTTCATTCACCTTAGTTATTAGTGATAGTAATTGACTTCTTCATGATTGTTTTGAGAAGGGGAGGTGTGTGCAGCAAAATTGCTGAATAAAGAACGCAAATGAGCTGCAAGTTTGAGCCTTTAGTTGTGGGTTTGCTGCTCGGCTGTTGTATCTAACTGAAATGTTTAGAGTTTGTTGACTACATATCTTCATATCTTCTGTTGTATTCTTGTCTAGTTTTAAAATAGTATACGTTTCATTGCCTGAGACGTGAATTCAGTATTACTTAAGCTCAAGTTTTTTACTTAGCAAGGTAGTTAAATGATTGCTTTTCCGACTTTTTTCCTGTTCCCTGTTCTCCACTTTTTCTTCTGTTTTTTCCAGCATCAAGTGGTTCTGGCAACAAATTTCCACAAAATGGTAGTTTGGGCAACAGATGTACGGTATCTGTTTGTACCGGACAAAATGTTGGCAAACTTGATATGCAAACTGGAAAAATGCTACGAAACTTACTTTCGTTTACCCAGAGTACGACTGTGAGTGCTATCCGATCCTGTACACCACAAGGAGCGCATAATTCATACTACCGGAAAAGAAAATTGTTTTTATGTGATAGCAATGTGATGGAATTTTAACTCGTGGTGCCTTTAATCACAGTTCAACCCAAAGTAAAAAGATCAGATGAACAGTATGACAAACATTTACTATATAGACTACATATAAACCGGCTGAGGTGGGTTACCCATGCCGGTTAACTGCTTTAGGTTCCAAATAAGATTGAGCAACTTGTGGAACTTATGAAGTGAATAATCTTTTAGGTCAGGACATTGCATATTTGCATGTTGTTACCCAAATTTTTAAATGCGGGTCCCTGTTAACTCA
>MKEJ01050139.1:0-15458 GCA_001753735.1 Embelia ribes | reverse complement strand
ATATGGCTATTTATTAATTCAATGACATTTGAATTAATAAATAAATAATTTTTTATTATCTTTTTTAAATTACAAAAAAAAAAAATCCTAAATATAGAAGACTGAAAAGGTCAATTTGTTGAAAATAGTTGCACTACAATAACAATAAGCTGAATAAGCTAGCAATTGCTAACTTATAGCTCAAAGCTTATTTGGATTAAAATAAGCTAGTAAGCTAAGCTTATAAGCTTGTTAACCAAACACGACCAAGCTTATTAGCTAAAAATGCAAATAAGCTAGCTTAGAAGCACTTACCAAATAAGCTAAAAATGCTTATAAGCAAATTACATTTACAATCTCAAATTAATTATTTCTTCGACTCACTTCTTTAGTTCCGAAATTGATCGCATTAAACTTCTAAAAAGGTTTAAACATCCTAGAATAATGGCATTTTATACGTGTAGTTCTCAATGATCACTATCCTACCATGGCAATTCAGTAAAACATTGCAGGTCTTTTCATGTTTACCGATTCTCTCGAAGCCCTTTAGGCCTTTAGTACAACAATTTTATTATTTATTTTTCTTGTTTAAATTGTAATATGAATTATATTTTTCCGATCGTATACATAACAATGGGAAAGTATTTATGCAATCTACATTTGTCTTCCTTCTTTAATAAGTTTAGTTGTACGGTAGGATTGGGGGAAGACCACAAGAATATAGGCAAGGGGATAGAGATACATTAACATATATATGAAAAGCAAAGCTAAGCCGACCCTGAAATTCTATCTGATTCCCTTACCTGCTGATGTAGCAAGAGAAATCCTAATTTCAATTCCCAATTTAATACATTTAGAAACCATCAATATCCAAAAATTCTCCCACCCATATCAGTTAGTAAATAAATTAGATAGACTTTCTAAATCGATGTATGATTTCTCATATATGAATAGACCCAATTCTTCATCATTACTCATTTTACATATGTTTACACTGTCTAAAGAAAGAATAACAACCCATTCATCAAAGTTTCCAACTCATGATGAACTGGGTATCACCTCAAAATCAACATGAAGAAATATTACACCATAACTTGCTAATTAGCTTTAAGTTTGTTACTAGTATTTTTTAATCTAATTTTACGGTCATATAAAATGCGCTAAGCCGGAAATCAACAAATATCAGTCAATTTATCAATTCATTTATTATTATATTTCGTGACATGTTATATTTCTTGCAGTTCTATTATTTTTACCTAAAAAGGTCTTGGACTATGGGTACTACTAAACTTTCAAAACTTCAATACACCCACCCTTTTACAGACCAGACTTTCGATTATATTAAAACATCATGCCATCGTTAACAAAATTAAATCCTGACAATCAAATGGGAGGCCAGTCCGATGCCTTGAAACATTCTCCCGACCTCACTAATCAATACTATCATCTCTTCCAAGTTGCATAACAAGTAACAACCATAGTTTTCAACTCTATTGATGAGTCTCATCTCATACAAATCTTAATTTTAGTGGACAAGAAGCTAAGAATAGGACTAAAATTTGATCATGTGTTAGTTTTGTTCCACATCACCATCAACTTGGTTGTTCTAAATTATTATTTAATTTTTTAGTAAGCACAAAATGACAAATCAACGACATAATTATTCAACCAAATGATCATCAAAGTAATTACAACTTTAGCAAACAAAGAATTTTAAACAAAATTATTATTAGTTGCACCTAGAAAAATAGTTACTAATCATTTTCTCAAAAAATAATTGCAAGCAAGTTGGCATCATGCAAATTATGTTTCCCAAACCACATATATATAATGAACATTATAAAACAAAAAAGAACAAGAAAAGTTGGAAAACATTTTCTCAGAAATAATTGCATACATATATATATGTGTGTGTGTGTGTGTGTGTGTGTGTGGTCTATAGTGTTCAAATTATATTAGCTGTCGATGTTTGAAATATGCATCTTAGGGTTGGAGGGACCAGACCAAGGGACAAGGTAGGGCCCTTATATCTGTTTTAGGACACTTCAAACTTGTGAATTTGCAAAAGTTTTAATTTTCATGGATTTATTGTATCAAATTGGACCATATTGTATGGTGCTTTTGCCTTTGCTTTTTTCACATTGGAAAATTGATTCGAGATACTTCACAGAGTGCGCCAAAAGTCTTTCAATTTTCTTATGTAAAAGCAATTTTTTGGACTTTTTTGGCAATATGTTTCTAGTGTGCAAAATTCACCTTTCACTTTTTCTCTTTTCTTTTTTTTTTTTAGATATGGATGCATAAGTCCCTATTTCTATATTCCGTATCTTTTTACATAAATGAAGAACCTTGATGACACAAAAAAATGAAGGTAGAAAAGCTAAAATAAGTTTATGAAGACTTGTACAAGTTCATGATAGTTATTAGTCATATATGTTTGTAAAATTTTCATTTCTTTTTTCTTGTGTAGTGTCCCAATACTTAAACCAAGTTATACTAATAATCTATTCTTTCGATCTATAAATACATGTGCCAATCACAACGAATTATGAATTTGTATTAACGTCAAAGCACATTGTTTCAACCCTCAATTAGACGGAATCAAAAATATTTTTATTGGAGAATTTCAATGCATGGCGTTAGATCAGATGTGAATAATACTTAAATTTAGGAATGTTAAAATTATAGCCTTCTCGTGTTGCTTTTCTAAGTTCAAATACTATTTTCTTGTTTTGCTTAAACATTGGTCAGTATTTGATTGCCCAGAATTTTAATTATTTTTACTTAAAAATTAGAATTTTTGAGTTCAATACATGTGAAAAAAAAAATTTATTCTGAGAAAACTAAGACTGTTTTCTTAAACCAAACAAAAAAATCCTACATATATTATGTAATTAATGAAGACTTGGTCATGTTGTCAAAAAATAATAATAACAATAATAATAAAAGAAAAGAAACAAACTCAAATGGTCCAATTTCTTTAGAAACTCCACTAACAAAAGTATCACCGTTCTTTATTCTCCTCTTTATCTTTTCAAGTCATGAAATTTAGTTATAACTTCTCAAAACGCGTGAAAAGCTATAGAAATAGCGTAATAAACTTTATTGATAATTGAAATAACTTTTTGTTAACTTAAAATAAAGTTAATGATTTATCTTGATGCGAAATTAGATGAAAAATACAAATAAAGATAAACAAAGTAATTCTCACTCTAAAATTTATCCAACTTCAGAATGGTTCTCTTTCAGTGCTTTTAAAATTGTTAGAAAATTTTCCTTATATTATTTTAATTTTTTAATTATAAATACTATGTTAACATGATATAGTCTTAAATTATGAGCACAATTTCTCAACGTATTAAAGATAAAACTTCTACTTTATTCGCTATTATATGTACGGTTTCATACTACATACGAGTTTTTGATTAAACTATATAATTTTGAAAATTGTTTACTAAACAAAGACTGTTTACAAAATAATTAGCAAATCAAGATTGTTATAAACATCCCAATTTCAAATTATAATTTTATATCGACAGTTGAAAAAAATAAAATTCTCAAACTAAAATTTTATATCATCATAAAATAGTAATTTAAGATAGAGTTTTTTTAGAGCATCTTAGTTTTTCATAAATTGTTGTTTCAAAGTTTGGTGCGAAAACCCTAGTTTCAAATTGTAATTTTTATTTTTTTTCCTTGATAATCCAAATTGTGATTTTAATAAATTTACAAAAATCCCAATTTGATATTGTGTTCTTTTGAAACTATAACAAAAATATTCCAATTCCAATGTGCAATTTTTACAATAATCTTGTTTTAGTAATTATTATTTTAAAAACAATCTTAATTTGATAAACTCTTCCCCGATAACCATGTGGTTCCCTTTGAGTAACAGGAACCCCTCTCTCTCTTTTTCTCTCTCTATCTCTTCCAACGGTCCTGATTTATTCCCACAACCGCCGAAACTCATCTGGACCGTTCACCAAATCGTCAATCTGGGCGGCTGAGATTGTCCCCCCTCTGTCCCCTCGATGCCTCAAACGTGCCGAAAATGTAACGACAACTTAGGTTGCCTTTGTCCTTAATTCATGCGTTTTATGCAAAAGCAAACGATTATTATTTTATTAGTACCAAAATAAAAAATATTTCTATTTCAAACAAATAATAATGGGTTTGTTTAATAATAGTATTTCACCGTCCAAAAAAATAGGTTCGTATGGTTTCTCATACAAATTAATTTTTTTTTTATAAAATTAGTTAAAATATTAAAGATCTATTTTTTTTTTACTTACATGCCCTTATTGAGGATATGAAAAGTGATAGTTGTTGCTAAAAAAATATATTAAATAAAGGTATTTTTGTAAAATACTTATCTGTAGTAATTTTAAAAATAAAAAACGGTATACAATTTGGGATGAACGAAAAATGAAATTGAGCCTATATTTTTGTGACCGAGGAAGTAATATTTTTCTAGCTCAAAGTTTTTTTTAATTTAAAATTTAGATTGCATTTTATTGCGCAACTTTTAAATTAAACTTCTTTGTTAACTTTTTATCTAAATAAATTGAAAATTTTAGTCCAATCAGATCTATTTAATTATAACTAAATTAGTTTTTGTGTTTTCTTTTGAAACGTGCAACCAAACAAGGTTATACCTTGGCCATGAATAACATGCCTTTTTACTACTTACACAATTTTAGACAAGTAAGGTCAATTCTTTTAGTATTATAGTTATTGATCGTTATCCCACACTCTAAGAATTAATCAAACTTAAAAATCTGCTTTTGTGCTTTTAAAGGTATTTTTATAAGTAATATTAGGAATACTATGAAAAATTACTTCTGTTTTTTTTTAATTAATTATTTTAATAACTTTAATTATATTTCTTACATTTTTTATATATGTTAATTTGTCTTTTTACAATAAAAACAAACTTTACCAAACACTACACTACTTATTAAAGTAACTTCTAAAATTTATTTACCAAATATTATAATTATACCTACTTTTCGAATTAACTTCCAATAACAACTTTAAGAAATAAATTTTAAAAAGTATCAGTATTGCCAAACTAGGCCTACGATTATACAAAAAATTTATATAAAATTACCTTTGAAATTGTTAATTGATAAATTTTATTTTTGTCACTCAAAACACTTGCCTTACTTTTACACTCCTTTAAAGGATGTTAGAGGTTCTTTTTCCCGAATAAATCACTCCTTGGGTCATTATTTGATTCTTTGTGCTGAGAAAAATGGTTACCAAATAAAACTTCATACTTAAAATAAATATACGAAATGGCGTTTAATTATTTTATTGGAAGTAGAATTACTTTCGCATTGTTGTATTTTGTCCATTCTCAACTAGGTCATGATTAATTCCCCTTTTAATTCTTCTTAGATTTTTGTAATTAAAAATCACACGTCATTGAACTAAAATTAATATATGTAAGCAAAAGAACTCGAAAATAATATCGACATTCCACCACAACTAGGATTCCAATTGATGCAACCGAACCGTACTTGTGTTAGCTCTTCTTAAACGAGCTCTAAAACCAAAATCTAGTAGTTTAACAAACAATCGGATTCTAATCTCTATCCGAGCCTCTCCCCGTATTTCATTTACCACATATATGCATGACGTACCATCTACCTTCTTATGAGACGATATAGCATGGAATTGTTTTTTACAATATCCCTTTATTTTTCGAACCCACTTTCTATATTATCATGTAATTTGTGATAGACTATGTTTATTTAAAATATAACCAAATTGTGTTGCACCATCCCATGTATCACTAATTAATGCTTTAATAAATTAATTAAGAGAAAAAAGAAACATGTAGACCTCATTGTCCCCTTATATTAAATCACTTTCATGTGCATAATGCATTCACATCTTCTCTATAAAAACAGCATTCTTTTGTCCACAAGCAATTTGCCAAGAAACTTGCTCACCAAACATTTTCTCCTCTATATACATACATACATATATATATATATATTGTTTTTACATCTCTTTGAAGAAGGCCTATATTGACCCATCATTTCTTGTGAATTGAGAAATGGAAACCTCTGCTGTGTTTGAAGGTGAACTTAACCTCAAGGCAACTGAGCTCCGGCTAGGATTGCCTGGGACCGACGACGAGGATACTAGAGGAAATGCACCTTTTGTGAGAAACAACAAGCGTTCGTTGCCCGAGATGGCTGAGGATGCCGGATCCGAGGCCAAGCACAGTACCCGTGAAAATGCTCCCGCAGCCAAGTAAGATTTCATCATTTAGACATAACATGTTGATGTAATAGTGCGTTTCCGGATATTGCAAGCTTTAAACTTTTAGATGAAATGATTTTGAAATGAAATTTAGCAAAACCCCATTGTATTTTTATTTAGGGGCATAGTTTAGATTTACAAGGATTTGTTGTTTATAATAAATGAAAATATGCAAAGATTTGATTTTTATGAATATCGAATTGTGCTTTAGTCATTTCAAATCTATGATTTAATCAGAGTTCTTTAACTGAGAGAAATGACATTCATACAGACAATCATGCATAAAATACAGTAACACCGATACGGTTAGATCCAAAAACTATATAAAGACTAATATGGCCCGATCCCGTGCGTTGATCTTTCCTTATAACAGAATCTATATAGAAAAGCAATAAACTAACTTATCTACACAATACTCATTCAATTAGTCCCTGAAATTGCAGAACACAAGTTGTTGGGTGGCCACCAATCCCATTGTACAGGCAAAAAAGCTTCCAACTAAAAAAGACCGAGGGAGAGAGCGGAATGTACATGAAAGTGAGCATGGACGGGGCCCCTTATCTCCGAAAGATCGATCTCAAGGTTTACTGTGGCTACTCGGAGCTACTAAAGGCTCTAGAGAACATGTTCAAGCTCACCATAGGTGTGTACTCCGAGAGAGAAGGCTACAAAGGATCTGAATATGCACCGACTTATGAGGACAAAGATGGTGACTTAATGCTTGTCGGTGATGTCCCATGGGAGTAAGTTCTATTTCTAATTCTTCTCTCCATGTCTATCGATTCGAGATCATACAAATCCGGATTGAATTAAGAGACTGTGATGTTGGATGAGTAATGATATACGTATAGTCACCGTACAAACACGTATATAGTTGATCACGCCATTGATTTTTTTTTCTTGAAAACAAAATCAATGAACAAGCTCTAACCATATATATTTTTTGTACGGTTTCGGTACATGATTGTGGGTATCATTGGATATTTGTTCTTTGTTTTCAATTTTTTGAGATTTTTTATGGACAAAACATGTTTGGTTTGAGGTTTTTTACTTCTGAATGGAAAATTAAGATCTGATTAACTTCCACACCAAACAAGATTTCCAGCACCAAATACTCAACCAATGAAAAGTTTTTGAAATCCATCTTTTGGAAACTCATCGTGAAAATGAAAAACCAAGCTTTTCCAGATTCGTCTGATCTATCGACTTCCTCGCTCTCCATAAACAAGTACATACATATAGCTTTGTGCTTACCTTTGCTTTGAAATCTTCTTGCAGGATGTTTATCTCTACCTGCAAAAGGCTCAGAATCATGAAGGGGTCAGAAGCTAAAGGCCTAACATGTGGAGTATGACAAAAACCTGAAAACAGATACGAAATAGAAGATACGTCTCGTAAAAGAGGATCTTTTGCCATGGGATCTTGTAGTCGAATTTTGATTTTGTATACACGTTATGTGTCGGTAGTTTCATCTATACACGAAGAAAACGGGCATGATAGTAAGATTTAGTGTTTTGTGAAGTTGTAGCCGCAGATCCACGGTGGTGATTTGAGTGCGGTGATATTGTCTTTGTTTTAAATAATTTTGTAGACCGAAATTGCGTATAGTGAGTTGTTTTTATACCAATTGTATAGAGATATATACACCATTGTTGCTCAGTTTTTGGTTGTTCACACTAATCCAAATACTTAGTCGTCGACCAATTTGTTGCGAGCAATTCTGTATTGGCAATTCAAAGTATGCAATGCATCTAATGTTTTTGTGTTCCAAACTTCATGATATATACGTCCCCTGATCGAAACTCAAAATTGGCCTTAAATTTCATACTTGCTATACTTGTGAAAACACCGTTGCCACCCGAATTTTGCCTTTACATATCTCCCAAAATCAAGAGTCGATGCCGCTATTATCCTCTTATTCAGTGGTTTCGGGAGTGCATACCAATTTACCATACAAATTTTAAAAACTCAAATTTTCTGATGTTATTTCAGTTTTCATACAAAAGTAATTTCAGAAACAAGGGTGACCATCAAAAACTCAAATTTTCTGATGTTATTTCAGTTTTCGGTTTTCCAGATCAGAAAACAGTTTTCAAACCCAAGCAAATGCACCTTATCAAGAACCAAACGAGCATTAGGTTTGCAAATGTAATCAGATCTAAGAACAACTATGTACTCAAGAAAGGCCCTTACTGCAACTAACCATCATTTCCAAACAGTGGAACCTCATCCGAGTCTTGTACAGATCGAGTTTTTGGCTCAATTAGTTTGTCAAGGAGAACAATTACGGATATTCCACGGGTTAATACATTCAAACTTTATTATTGCGGACTATACATTTAGTCTAGGGATCGGATTCTCGTGTTTTAGTAAATACAAAATTCATGCTCGTGGATTGACAAACTATAGAGCTGAACTTTTATAGAAAATCCGATCCAAATTGTTCATACACTTCAATTGGTGATATAAAGTTAAAGCAAGAACACATCAGTAAAGCAAGCAAATCTGAATCGTTCCGTAAATCCTTGCATGCCGAGTGAAAAACCGTAAGCATATGAAATAGATTGTTGTGATATTCATCTAAGTCCGATGAAGATGTCAATAAGCCAAAGATCCAATCGAATGCAAAAAAAAGAAAAAAAAACTATTACAAAATTTTAATCATGTCCAACCTCCATGCTTTTTAATCATTACAAATGTAAAATAATTAAAATTTTTGCCCTCATAATTAATAGGGACTCAAATTAGACAAAACTTTACAGGAACAAATTTAATAATATGTCTTATTTAAATTCTGAAAAACATACGTCTTTAATCTATTGTAAATCTATGTGACAAGGAAGTAATAGTCCTGGGCACTAAATCTCCAAATTTAACCATTACTGTATATGTTTTGGGGAAGAGTACAAAATTAATTTATAGTATATTGTTGGTGAGTTTTCAGTACACTCAAACAATCATATTCCAAATTTATGTAACAACTCTTTATGACAAAATACATACCTTTACACCTATACCCAACCATTCCATTTAATAAGATTTTCTCTTTCAAGTACTTTTTGAGTCTTTTATACAAGTACAAATTTTCTTTTAATATTCTTATTATTGTTAAATTATTTGCCAATGTTCCTTATTGCCAGGAGTTTGTACTAAAATTAGTACTCCCTCCTCCGTCCCATTTTAATAAATTTATATTTTTTTAATCTGTTCCAATAAATAATTCAATTTCTATTTTAAAAAAATAGTTAAAAAATCAATTTAGTAGAATACTTTTATCTATTATAATCATTTTATTATTTCATCTATTATAAGTTATGCAAAATAGTAATATTTATTAGGGGTATTTTAGGAAAAAGAATAAAAATATTTTGGGTTTCAACAATACTAATTGATATTTCTTAGTATCTGTGAGAAAAAAAAAAAGTGAGATTCTTAAAATAAGACAAAAAAGGTATATCATTATTGTGATCAAGTCTAGGATATCAATTTATTGAATGTAGATGACTATTATCAATTGCAATTTCATAATTTTCATTTTACTTTGGAGGATAAATATGTTTCCACACCCAAATAATGCAAAACCTTGTCACAAATTTTTTCTTTTTCTATTTTACGAATTTACTTTGCAAATACATTTTGGACATTTTATAATCGACAATTACTTATCTGCACAATCTCAATCATCCATCCGTGCACGAGATCTCTATTTTTATTTTTCTTATAATTTATTTATTTTTATTTAAAATTTGTAGTTTCTGTCGGCTTGCATCATCCAATTAGTTAACAGAGCCTAGTACCTCACACTCACTATAATTTCTAATACGAATCAAAATTTAGTCTAATAAATTAAAAGGTATGACCCTAACTCGGTCCATGTAAGAGACGTCCATTTTCATTACTAATCAACTAGTTGGAGTTAATTTTTGTAGAAAACTTGGAACTGTTTGGTAAATGCGTCAATCAAATATCAATGTCAACTATCAATTTCACAGTCTGATACATGAATTGATCTCTGGGAAGTTCGCCCAGTGGAAGTACTCTGATGCCATAACTTTTTTTTTATTACAAAGTATTATTGGGATTTAAGAATAAATTATTATAAATTATACATAAATTACTATTAATATTTTTTATTTAAAATTAATTATAGTAAAATTTTCTTAGCTTATCGTAATTATTTTTAAAATATAGCTTTTGTATAACTTTTGTTTTTAATACAATTTAATGTTAAATGATTGTTCTATTGAGTGGTCCATTGGTTGAAACAGTCATTAAAAAGTAATGATGATACAAAGGCCTAGATTAGTTTTAACTTAAATTTACAGAAGTATTATTTTATTTTATTTTTGTTAGAGATGAAAAAATATGTTTTTAAGTAATAATTATAAGTATTGTACGTGTGTTTTGTCAAAAATAAAAAGGTATATTTTTTTGTATTAAGAATTATGCAAAATAGTTAGTAATATGATAAAATATGGGATAAATATATTTTTTTGGAAAAAGTAATAATTTTTATTTCTGCAAAAGTATACTTTTGGTACTTTTAAATAAAAAATATTTTATTTTTACTTATATAAACAAACAACATATTTTATTTTTTACTTAAAATGATAAAAGTAGTTCTCCAAACAAACCCAAACAACAAAACTGAAAACCAAAAATTGGCAAGAAAAGCTCTAAAGTGGAAACTTTTTCCTCATAGAATCCTATATTAATTTGTGAAATTGTATTGTACCACATACATCGCTCATTAGTCTGATTATTTCAATGTTTTCTATATGCGTATAGCAAAGGCTAACTTGTTTTAGTTTTTTACGATCACGTATGCATGCATAAAAGGTTAGTTGTTTTGAAAAGTGACTATAATAACACCATTATAAAATTAGTCACACGAACACAAGAAATTAGTTGCAAACGTAAAAAGGAATGACTGGCATAGTGTGAGCCTACATATTCTTACTCTAATTTTAAAATTAACAGTTGAAATTAAATAAATAAATCTCACAAAAAAATTTATTTTAATATTTAATTTTAAAATTAACGGTCTGGATGTAATGACGTGGCAGACTCATGATCCTTTGCAAGCTATTAAGATCTTCAATGTTTTTTAGCATTGAGAAGTGAAATCTTTATTGGAGCAAATGGAATGTTAAGTGCCATAGCCAATAATGAAATTAATTACTTATGACAATGCAATTAAGATATCCCAAGGACCGTTTCCCTCTGTATTTCTATTTTCTTAAAACTTAAGCCTCAAATGATTGATAAATTTTAAAACAAACTTTTTTTAATAATTTGCTTTACTTTTCTAAGGGTACCTTAGAAACAACATTCGAGCTGTTTTCATCATTAATTATCAAAATAAACTCAATTATGTATAATACATTATGCATAGATACATATTTTTATCTTTTTACAATAAAAAACATTATGCTACTTATTATAACAAAATTGAGAATTTATTTCTAGAACCTCGAGTTTTGTCCGCTTTTAAAATCAAATTTCAAAACTAGGTTTGAGAAACTGATTTTAAAAGCGTGCAATGTTCCATTCCAATCGAAACCTAAATAAAGAGATAATACACAAAGGGAAAACAAACTCCTAAATAGTCATATACACAAAAAAAACTTATCATTGATCTTGTGGCCAATCCAAGCTAGAATCCAAAAGTGGTGTCATCTCACTTGGGAACAAAAGGGTCTCATTAGAGTTTGAAGATAAATAGCTTGTTTTAGTATCAAATACTTCAGTGTTCAGAAAATCTGATAAAAACTTGTCATCTAGATCAAAGTCCATCAAGAAATCCGACGGTTGAGGATCCTTCCAAACCAATGGTGATCCGTCGTCATCGGGAGGCCCTGGGCCCACCGCCACATCACCGTGAAGTTTCTCTTGGTTGAGAGAAGTTGATCCCATGTGGACAAATTGGCCATACAATGTCCGGGTGCACCGTGAGGCCTTAGTGCGGATTGCACGCGATTCTTTTCCTGGCGAGAGAGGATGAGATCCGGACCTTGAGATTGTTGCTCTTAGGCTTTGTTTGGATGGACTTTTTGATAGCTTGGGGTTGGAGGTAGAGGTTGGATTGCCTTTGAGTTTCTTGGTAATGTTTGTGTTCCAGTAGTTCTTGATTTCATTGTCTGTTCGTCCTGGAAGCCTTCCGGCTATCAAAGACCATCTGCGTTAAGTATTACAATCTAGTCATCTGTATCTATTCATTGTTGAAGATTTGATAGGAATTATTAACATGAAAAAGAGATTTTGACACGGACAAGTTGCACTAATGATAGTTTCAGGTCATAATCAAGTGACACGGACGATATTCACCATTTTCCATTTAAGAATTAGTTTTGTCGAGTAGAAGCTTTTCATTATTGGCAATCATCATAATGGTTAGCTTTACTCAACAAATGACTTAACAAGGGAAATAATGATGATATCGATTAGGTTTATCATCAAATTATCGTGACAGGCAACCATGATGTTTCCCTACTATACATATGATTATGATATGGAACTCTTTTTACATAGTGAAGAACACAATGCACACACATTTTTTAGATATATGTTTTTTTCTCATTTGTTGTTGCCAAAAACAAATAACTTGAAACAGTTTCAGAAGAAAAAAAAAAGGACAAAACTGGAGAATGAATAAATTAGGAAATAGTGAGTGACCTGTTGCCAAGTAGATTGTGGAGCCTAATGATGAGATCTTCTTCATCAGTTGTAATATTTCCTCTCTTAATATCTGGCCTCAAATAATTCAACCACCGCAGCCTGCAACTCTTCCCACATCTGTTTAGTCCTGCACAACAACATACTCTCACATAATAACAAAAGAGAGTGTATGCATACTCTTTCTTATACTAGCACCATACTTGAATAGCTTTATTCAGCTTCCTTTGCTTCTGCCTTTTAAGCTCGAGATTTTCTCTGTATATATATATATATATATATTTCATTTTTTTTTTTCGCTTAAAAACTGTTAGTCATTTGACTGATCAGCTTTAAGCTAAATATATATTAACGATGCTTTGAACTAAAAACACTGAAAATTTTTAGCTGGATACATCTAGCTTCGATTTTGATTCAAAAAGCAAACAAACGCTTGGTATTATATATGCGGTCCTGTTTAACTTTTTTTTTTTTTATAATTTATATACACATATACATAGGCATATATGTATGTAAAAATACCTGCTCTTTTGGGGAGGTTTCTCCATTTGCCTTCACCATGGAGATTAATGTAATCAGTGAGAGTTTTGTCTTCAAATGCAGTCCATGCCCCTTTGTTCATTCCTTCCTTTGAGCAACATGGCCTCCTTCCCATCTCTCTCTCTCTCCCCCTCTCTCTGACAGATCTCTTTTTGGATCTCCCAACACCTCTGGAGCGTTTTTACTCATCAGAGAGTGTGCCTACATTGTGCTATATATATTGCTTGGAGAAATGATGGTAACCCTATACAGCTGATACGTGTGCCAAGAGGAGAAGAAAATGTGATCGTATCAATGATTACGCCTAATGCTTCCATTTGCTATAATAAATAAATAATATAATGCATCCTGCTATTGGCGAAACGGAGGAGGAGGATAGGAAGGCCACGGTCACCTAACCTCCAAAATTTCCTCATATTTCGTGTGTAAATTTGGAAATATTTTGTTTTTGTTCCCTTCAATTATATTCTCGATATTTATCCGCCTAGACACATGTCACATTAAATTAGGATTAAAAAAAAAATTAAACTTACAATAATATAAATTACTAAAATCTTATACACAACCCCATAATTTTTTTATACCTAAAATTAAACTAAATAGACATTAACTTTTTATTAAAAATATTTTTATAGCATAAATCCCACCGAATACGATCTTTTGTAAGTTATTTATAAATAACTTGGAAAGCAACAAGAATTATAAGATGCCAAACCCAAAAAAAAAAAATGTCAAATTAATTTTTTTATAAAATAATTAGAATTAATATGATACAAAAAAAAAACATAATACATTCAACTTGTGCATCGTGTGGGCTGCATTCTAGCAATGTATTAATTAGTAATAAGCAAATATAATGTGAACTATCATAATTCTGAAGTACCGCTTTACTTGAGCATTTTTACATTTCCGTGAGGTAATAAATGCAACTAGCTCGTACGACTTTTTGTTTGTATAGCATTATTGTTCATGTCACATAAGCAAAAAAATTAATTATAATTTTCTTACAAAAGATGTGGAGATGGAAATTCTTGTGTCACATTGTTAGATAAATTATAATTTCCTTACAAAAGATGTGGAGTCGCAATTTTTTCGTGTCCTACTGTTGAGACTTGGCTGGGAATTATTGGCTAAAAAAAAAAGGATACGGTGCCCAGTTATCAAAGTTTCACGTGAATTCAATTTAGTTAAATTATTATGAAATAGCATTTTGTTATCATAATTCCCAACCGACGAAAGATGAAACTGATCCAACGGTGTTGGAATTAGCATCAATCAAATTCTAAAGAGCCTATTGGTCCCATTGAGGGGCATATAAATCACTGTACCAACGTGTTAAAATAGAAACCTAAAAACAAAAGATTTTATACAAAATGGACAAAAATTGCATGTGCAATGGGGTCCAATACTTGCAGAGTTTTGGTATTAGTGAAGAAAGAAAACAAAAGAAATAAATATTTCTAACCCATCATAGAGTAAGTATTTTTTGATGATATTACATGAGAATTGAGATGATGTTGTCCTATGATAATGACTTGTTGAAATTTCATCAAATGTATCTAGAAATCATTGGAAAAAAAATCAAATTACATACACAAAAGGTAATGGAATTTGAGGGGAAAAAAAAAGAAGAAAATTGAAAGCCACTCATCTGCCCTTCTAATTGTCCAAGGCTGCTCTAACTCCAAGCTAACTTTCTCACTCTCTTGAAAGTTTGTTGCATATTTATGTTGTGGAAATGTCAAAACATATTAGAGACATCAAACAAGTTGTATAGTAAAAAAAATGGGATATGTTTCCCATCATGGTGCAAATTTTAAGAGGTGCATGTGATTTGGTACTTGATCTCAATTGAAGAAAAATACACTCACTATTTTGCGGTTTTCATTTTATATTGGCTTAAAAGCTAGATATTAGTATGTTGCTCATCAGTTTTTAACTTGAACTTATTTGCTATTTTGGTCTAAATAAGTTAGAAATTTTAAGTTGAA
>MKEJ01050138.1:0-22264 GCA_001753735.1 Embelia ribes | reverse complement strand
ATGTACATAGGTGTGAGGCCTACTCAACGTACCCTCGTACTTATGACCTACTCCATGCTTGGACTGTATTTTCCGACATTGAGAAGAAAGGATGCAGTGGCGAGGACCTCCTTCTCGAGATGGACCGAATGCTCAGGCCCACTGGTTTTGCAATAATCACCGATAAACAACACGTTATAGATTTCGTCAAGAAATATTTACCTGCATTGCATTGGGAGGCTGTGGCAACAGCTGATTCGTCCTCGGATTCGGACCTTGAAGGGGACGAAGTCGTTTTGGTGGTCCAAAAGAAACTGTGGCTGACAAGCGAAAGCCTCAGGGTCTTGGAATAAGAAAATCGAGGAATACTCTGCTTTGCAATACAACTTTCTCGGTTGCTCGCAGAAGCGGGTTTTGGGGACAATAGGGTAAATTTTATTTCGTTTTGTAGCATTATTAAGTGATATTTGATGTTCTTTACTTTGTTTTTAAATCTTATGAGTGATTTAGTTTTGGTAACTCTATAATGGCCATTATTCATTTTTTCCCGTCCCCGTGAATTTTCCTGTTGGGTCGTGCTGGGAGCTGCTTCAGCCAAATACGATAATGTATCAACCCGAAATATAGGTTGCCGAGTTCTCATGTTAATTGTTTCTATATTAATTTATGAATGAGTTCAATGTTTGCCTAATCTCTCTCGTGTTAATTTTTGGAACTTTATGTGATGCTTGTTCATAAATTATGCGCGTTGCTACTCGGGTTGTGGTGTTTGGCTTCCACATTACCCTCGAGCATTCGACTCGTATCAGTTGATATGATAGTGTGTTCGATTGCATCACCCTTAGTATCAAGTTAGCATATGAATAAACTTTAATCTTGGGAACAAAATGGGGATGCTGTATTGAAATACTCAAGAGAGTATATAAAGCGATACCAACTTGTTTTCATCGGGTAAGTAAATCATACATTATCTAATTAATTAAAAAATAATTTAGCCTATGATAACGCATTATGGTTGAGTGTTACCTCTTGCCTTCAATTTTTCTACGGAATGCGAATAACGATTATCATTTATTTATAATAAATTACAAGAAATTACAAAATGTGAATAACGATTATCGTTTATTTATAATAAATTACAAGATATAACAAAACGACATCCAACCGCTGCTATTATAAAGGAACTATAATTAATTTTTTTTTTTGCAGAGGTCATATTTTGGTCGCCACGAAAATTTACTTATAAATTCATTGAAATTTCCGAGATCCCGTTAGCCCGCCAATGCCCATAGAGATTGACCCTCGGTATTTCCTCGTGCAATTTAATTTTACTTATCTTTGTGTCAAATATGGCATAAATATGATATTAATTTATTTTAAGAATAGGTCTTAAAATTGGAGTAATATATATTAACTGTGCATGTTTAATTTAAGCCCCTCTCCCAAAGAAGGGATATATTATTTATTCATGATAAACAAGTAAACTAACTATTCTTAAATTGTCTTTATTGTCACGTCATATATGACATTTATCAACTTTACAATTTTTTTTATTAACTCTCCTTAAATTGTCTTGATTATACGATGCAACATTTTAATATTTTAACAAAATGGGTACCACCTTGTAAGAGATTAAATTATATAAAGGTTAATTAATCTTTAAGAAATTAAATTATATTTCCAACAAGTACCACATTTTATATTACTATAGTAAACATGTTTATTAATTAATCTTTAAGAAAAGATGCTAATTGAACTTTTAGAATTCAATTTGAGTACTATTTGATTCATTTATACAAAAATTAAGTGACATGTTACACATGTACAATCATTTTTCATATGTGACGTTATCAACTTAAATGTACTTTGCTGTTTGGAGGCTTTGCAAGTAAATTATAAATGTTAGTTTACAGTATTTTTTAAATATTACGTCACACCTGACGTATATCAACATCGGAAGTTTGGGTAAATCAAACTTTGCCCCATACGGTTTTTTATAATTTAATAATACCCCATATGTTATGTGAAATTACACCTTTTTCCAAAATCATGGTACAAGTTTTACTTACATGTGGAAAGACCATATTACTACTAACTTCCTAGACTTATGCTATTGATTTTGAAGCTAATAATTTAGAAATTTATAAAATACCATCATGTTTTAAGGATTTTTTTTTACATAAATACTCATAAATCTAGTTTTTATGAAAGCAAAAAATTGAGAAAGGGTGCCAGTTAAAGGGTATTTTGCTAATTATAATAATTATGGTGTTTAAACCAACTTTCACTTTATCCACAAAAATTTTGGGGGTAAATATAAATATGTTGGTGCGATAATATAATTTTAGAAACCTTTGGGGGTATTATGAAATTGTTTAAAACCTCGTGCTAAAATTTTTTAAACAAGGAAAATCTTCTTAAATTGTCTTGAAAGTTATTTATTTTGCATTAAACAAGACTGTCCTTAAACTATCTTAATTATGAAATCGATGCTTTAATTACAAGATCACATTAGTTATGAGGTATCAACATTTCTATTTTAACAAAATGGGCATAAAGTGTAAGAAATTAATTCGCAATTCCTATCCACCAAGGACCATGTCTTGCATTTAAACATAATTATAAACATGCCTCAAAAAGCAAAAACTAATTATGAACAGTTGTCAGATGCGTATTAATTTTTATTTTTGTGAAAGATTTGAATTGTACTTTCATAAAAAATTAAATGTACTTTGCTGTACGGTGGCTTGCAAATTCACTATAAATTTCACAATTTTATCATTCTCCCAATACACAATCATCCACTATTTCTAATAATTTTCTCTAAGTTTTGCTCAAGAAAAGTCATGGCTATGAAAATCACATCATCCAAAAGTGATGTTAGTTTGCAAAACAAAGACATGGATCAACTCGCGGACGAGACGCAAGAAAGGCTCAACAACTCGACCCATTTCGTGTGTCGCGATTGCAATATAGTTTGTGTTTGCGCCAAAAACTTGTTGAAGCATTTTGAGACAAAACACAAGGAGGGTAAGGAAATTTTCCCCAAACCCCAAGTTGTTAATCCTCGGCCAAGCACGTACGAACTAGACCCAGCTCAATCTCTTCTCGGGCCTAATTCTTACGCGCTACATCTGCAATATAAGGATATGAAAAAATTCGCTAAAGAAAATGATGAGATTCTTTTGCATTCAGTACCAATGTCAAATGTAATGTCATCGGTTGTTCATGAGAAACAACCAATGCGGCCTTTGATTCAAATACCTAACACAAACGAGTATACGCATTGGCCTTTGTTCGTCCAATCCGCACAATCTTCTAATCCAAATGGATTAAATGTTTCTTCATTGCCAAAAACATCAACAAACCAAAAACTCAATCTTACAATGCAAATGAGCCATAGGGACGATTCTACGGAATTAAGGATCAACAAGCGGAAGCTATCAATTGTGGAGGTGATTGAATTGGATGACGATGACGATGAGAACGATAATACCGGCGGTAAGAGAGATAAGCTTGATTTAACCCTAAAACTCTAAATCTTTAATTTCGTTTTGGTTGTTGCTAAAATAATGTCTGTTTTTCTCTATGTGCTTCAGCATGTTGTTATTTTTTAGCTTTTCTCCAGGAAAACGAGATGGTTTTCTTTAATCTAAGTTGTAATTATTTTAATTTTTTTTTATTGTCGTTTTGGTATTCTTGGTTAGTAACTTAAATTATTCATTCATTTATGTATTTTTCTTGCATGAATTGGCATGTTTTTACTTCCATTTTCAAGAGCAATAATATTCTTATTATGACCAAGATTATGAAATCGTGTTTCGGTCCTATATCATTTTTTATATTTTATTGTATCGTATCGTTTCGTATCGTGTATCGTAAAATTTTTTAACATAATCATATTATGTTATAAAAATATAACACTCGGAAAAACTCAGATACATAATGTAGTAACTAAAAATTTCTCTTTTTGAGTAACTATATTTGTAGAAATTAAAGTATTGAGGTAATTTTTGGAGTTAAATTTGACCTAAAATGAATAGTGATTTATTAATTAAAATTCTTGAAAAATGAGATATTTTAACACAATTATATTGTGTTATAAAAAATATAAATATCACTTGGAGATACTCGGATACATAATGTAATAACCAGAAGATTCTCCTTTCGAGTGGCTATTTTTAGAAATCAGATTAAAATATAAGGTAATTTTTTGAGTTAGAGTTTACCTAAAGAGATAGTAGTTTATTAATTAAGGATTGAATAACTCTGAGACTGCCTATAAAATAAGTAAATGTTATGAATAACTTATTTTTAATTGGTGTAGCAATAACTTATTTCTATTTGGTGTAATGCTAGAAGCTTTTTGATAATACTAGACTCGATTATGGAAAAAGGGAGAAAATATTATATTATAAAAATGGGGATAAAAAACAAAGCAATATTATATATTTTATTTTGTATAACTTATATAATTATATACATAGAATACTAATTATGTATTCTCTATAGAGTATTTTATTATATAATATATATCTATATACTTAATAGCATGATTTACATATATGATATAAATACATTATACACATACACTGATTTCTATACGATTTATTACTTATATAATTATATACATACATGATACACAAATATACGTACACAAACCACAGTTGCACATAATAGAGAGAGACTTTCTTGGCGACTTTGAACAAATTAAGGTAGGTATATTTTGATTTGGATAAAAAATTGACATTTAACCTTTCTAATTTAGTTAATTTCATTTAAAAAATTTATTTGCGAAATAATTAAAAATATCGTTATATTATTCCTAATATGATACATATCTGTATCGTTCGATTCATCTCCTGTATTGAACGATTTTCAAAAATTTCTGATACACCTCTCCGATATACATGGAAATGCTGTGAATCAATGTGTATTAAACGATACGTATCGTATATTGTCGATATTGACAACCATAATTATGACATAATAACTAAATTTTGTAATCGCCTATGTCTCCAAGATAGGTATATTGGCTAAATAGTTCAATACTGAACTAATATGAATATATAGTCATTTATTCCAAGGTGGTAAAATAATGCAGGAATTCTCATTAAATTTGATTTTATTATATATTTTCGGGAAATTTCTGTAATTAGCGCCAATAGTACGCACAACATTATGGATAATTTAACACACGAAGCTTAACTAAATCTAGGCCAAAAACGAAATTACCATAACATTAAGTACAAATATTTCGTGGTCTATTATCCCTTCATACGTATGAATGTATCCAAGGATGACAAATAGGTCGAGTTCCCTAGAAACCGTCTCCCCATTGAGTTGATCCCGAATCGAACTGAGCCCAAGCGCGTGGTTGATACAACCTTGCCGGTTGATCCTACCTCTTTTTGTTTTTTTTTGGTGGGATAATATAACTATAATTTACTAAATATTTCGAAAGTGTTTGCAATGTAATCATTGCTAACTCATTAAAATTAGTACGCCCCGGTTCTCTTCTTATCCAAATTAAATTTCAGGGCTTTCAAATGAAATCCATAAATTATTTACTGAAACAAAAATAAGGGCTTTCTCTAAAATGGGCCTTAAAAGTACATTATTTGTCCAATGGCAATTATCAAAGAGTATAGTAATAAAAGGGGATAAAGCCATGCCATGTCATGCCATGTCCAGGATTCCGAATCGGTACAAAAAAATCAACGAATAGGAATAGAATGTTCAAATTTTAGGTGGGCAATTCAAATTTCAATTTTATAATTTCGTTCGTTAATTTTTTAATCCAATAGTTCCAGATCCTTTGATTGGCTACCAAGGATTGAATCCATGGTCGAAGGCATGAAATTAATTATAGTACCGAAATTAGATAAGAATATTGGATAAAAACACTTAAAGCAATACTTTCTTGTTTTTATATTTATTTCATAATTTTATAAAGATTTTTGGATAGATAAATTAAATTATTTCTTTTAAATAATTATACATAATATATATATATATATGAAAAACTACAAGTAAACCCTCTATCTTTAAACATTTTTAACAAGTTGAATTAAATACTAATTTTCGACACTCTCAAAGTTTATAGCATGTACAATACGATTAACTTTTCGGAAGAGAGTTCATTGATTCGCTCTTGTTTACCTTATAAATTATAATGACTCTAGAGTCAGTAATTCCTAAATTTATAATTTACCATGTTAATTAGGAGAAAAATGATATATTCATATGCACAATATTTGTGTGTGTGTATATATATATATATACATTGTGCTTATGAAAATATCTTCTCTGGATTGCTTTCATGTGCAAGTCACAATGTTTGATAAGGCAGGTCTGAACAAAATAATCAATGAAATATCATCAACGGGATTGCTTATCCATACAAGCCACGCTTTATTCGATAGGAAGTCTGTTTTGAGATAAATACAATAATGCGTATTGCATATAATAAGTTGCGATACACTAACCAAACATGCATTATAACATATCCCACAGTGGTCGAACTTGAGCTTAAAGTCTTGGACAAGTATATATATTACCACGCACCCATTTCCATTCAAAAATATTTTTACACCATCGTTTTTAAGTTTGGGTTGCTCCATATACAAAGGGTCTGAAATTATCGAGTACTAATTACATTATAAGGTGCAGAAAGGACCCCTCTACGATCAACGGAAGACACGTCTAAGGTGCTACAAGAGGGGACTGTCAATGGATTGGCCAACATTCGGGAGACGGATTCTCATTGCATTGAGTTGTAGGATGACCAAAAGGCTAAACATATGTTTGAGGGTTTACAGAAATTTGTGTATGCACCTCTAAGTAAACTTTGAATTTTTCGCCTAGCCTTCCATACGGTGGTTGGCAAAAACTTGGCACGTCCATCTGGAGTTGAAGAATTCAAGTACAGTATCATGACACCGAAATTGTGATTTCGGAACAAATGACACTATGGTAGTCATATGTAGTTAAGCAAAAGATTCTAATTTCAAAAGCCCGCATATGCACATAATCTATCTAAGATAGCATTCATCGCGTGCCGCATATCAATCACGATACAAGTTGTTTTACAAAGGCCATTTCCTTGCATCATCATCATCATGCGGCCAAGATTTCCGGCCCGTGCCACGTGCCTGACTAGCAAGTTTATCATCCTATAAAGTAAAATAGGTTTATATTTATATATATTAATGATCGTAAAAGAATTAAAAGTTATTTATAGGTGTAATTTTGCTTATTCAGTTGTTAATATAGGTTTCGATCTCCAACGAAGGGATGTTGAGCAATTCATCATTAATTCAAATTGACTGCCCATTCTAATAAATTATGACATCACATGTAAGGAATATCATAAATAAGGTCTAGTCAAATGGAGAAACATATAATTAAATTTTTATCTCCCATTAAGGATCGGCTCTACGATGTCATAGGCTCATAGATAATCATAAATACAAGCAAAAGAACAGGTATCAAGAATCGAAGTTACCATACTAAGTGCAGAACATCAAAAAATGTTACATGTGAATTACTAAATGTGACTGGCCATTCATTGGCATTCGATTATGTGCAATAGAGTCCAATTCGGAGAACCCCATATGGGACCTCATTGAGTCTTAACGGTGCTTATCTAAAAGGACTAGCAAGCCAATATAAGTTTCCCTCATCGACAGACACTCTTTTGAGACAATTCTATCTCATGATTCTATACTGCAGTCTCCAGTTTAAGAAAGGTCGTCATCATGGCGTTGATACACCCATGGCATTAATCGGGTCTGATATGAAAAAGTAAAAACTTCGGACTCTTGGGAAACACATTATCAATTTTTACACACTTCTGTGATGCATCCGCTTGCTCGCAAAATTACACAACCATCTGTGTAGTAATATAGGCTCTCGATACGCTCAACTATAGTTAACAGTAGTCCCAGTGATAAGAGGTAAAGACCACCATCACTTGGAAGATGTCTTACCATTTTAGATGTCTTACATTTGTAGCACATATCTCAAATTTAACATTTTGGACACTCCCCATGGACAAAAGCCCTCAAAACAACCTTTTTAAATTTTGGATCCCTTAAGTGAACATAATATAGCATGGATAAGTAACTTTCGTTGCGAATAACATAATTGAAAACAGAACAGGACTTTATCAATATACCAAACAAAAAATCAAAAGATCTAAGGCCCTCTTTGGTTAGCATCTCACTTTCATTTTTCTATGTTCAAAATTTAGAAACTCGTTTATTTGTCAAATTTTCAATTCCAGCTTTCAAAAATTGAATTTTCTAAGAAGAGTAATTCTGAAAATTTATTTTTCTAGCTTTTTAGTTTTTCAAACCTAAATTGAAAAATAAAGATGTACCACATTTTTTTATAATTAATATACTTCAACTTTCTATTGTATTTGTAACTTAATTTTTCTATTTTAAATTGAACTAAAAAATATTTTTTAGAAAATTATAATAAATAGTAACTTTAATTTATTTTTATATTCAAAATTAAAAAAATTTACTCATGTATTATTAATAATTGTCTTCTATTTTTAAATTTTCAATCTTTAATCCAATTAGAAAATATTTTTTTAAAATCATAGTATATGGTAATTGTGATTTACTAAACAAAGGTTATATAAAGTATGATTCTTTAATCAAATAATCTAAGTGAGAAACTAGAAAATGAATAATTGGTTGAGAAATATTAAAAAAATCGTCAGTATTTTTAGGTTTAAAATTTTAGATTTTTTTTGGCAATTTTTATAGTTTGAAAGTTATTTTTTCAGATAAATCTTTAATATGAATTACCAACTCTATTATTTAGTCTTCACTGATATGAGGGCTAAGGATGGTAAAATGTTAAATATTATTATCGAAATAGATAATTATTTTTGGGCATTCCAAAAAATAAACGTAAGACTATTATTTATGGACGAAATGAGCATATTAGATATTCAAACTGAATTATATGTCATTAAGTACATAAACTTACTCTTCTAATTAGAAATTACAAACTTTTTATTTCAAAATTGACAAAACGAGACAGGGGCATTTACAAGTCAAGCTGGGGTTATTCAGTTCAAGCTCGGCTTGATTATTTAACGAGCACTACTTTATTGTTTAGGCTTGACTATTTTATAAATAAACAAGTCCAAACTGAGCACTTAACAAGACAAATCCGAGCTTATTTATTAGTCGCTCGGCTCATTTGCACTCCTAATTAATAACATCATAAAGTTTAGTCTACCTATAATCAAGATAAGATTAATTTTATCGAGATTTTGGATCAATTATGAAATTAATGTTATGTTGCTTGTAGGTATTTCTTGAAAATTTCATATTTAATGTTCTAATATTGAATGGTTTTGGTTGTGGTTAAAATTACCAACAATCAAGATAACATTAATTTCATAATTGATACAAAATCTCTGAATTTTGATATCTCAAATCCAACCACAGCCTAAACCATTCAATATTAGCACATTAAACATGGAATTTTCAAGAAATTAAGTCAATTTAATTTAACAAATTTGTAAAAAAATATTAATTAGTAAGACCAAATCTAATAAGTGCTCTTTCACATTTAAAGCAGTTACCAACCCTTCGACGCATTCAATAGAAAAGAGACTAATTTGCTCTATAAATACTTACGCAAGGTATCCTTCAAAGGATATCTATCAATTCAATACCTTTTCGCTCTCTCTATCTCTTATATTCCATGGCTACAGGTTGTTCAAACTCGCAAAAAAATAACTTGAGTGAGAGGCCATGTCCCCTATATTGTGTACAATGCCATCCGGTTTGTGTAGATGTTGACGACTATGTCATGCATTTACGATCATCTCGCATGGTAGGCAATGAGATCCAACTTGGGACACGGTCTGTAAGGATCCATATGTCTCACTCGAGTGAATCTAATTGGTTCACCGGCCTGACAAAAAAATGTGTTGGCTATTAAGCTGCAAGTGTACGGTGTCGTTCGTAGTTTCACTGGGAAGAACCGGAATGCTCAGAATTTACATGCCAAATCAAAGATGTGAATTTGCTTTGTGAAATTAGCATAAAAAAATGTAAAATAAAAGAAAAATATCACCTTGTTATATTTGTTGGTTTACAACCTATGATTCGTAAATTTTAAATAAAATGACTCAATTCTAATTAAAATTTGATAAATTATTATTTTGATTCATTCGTAACATGTGAATTAACTTAAATTATTACCGATTTAGACTATGAATTCATAAATTATATTTTTCAAGAAAATAGTTTTCAATTATATAATTCAACTAAAATATCTCGAGAGTACCATCAGAACTTGCTTATAACTATGCCAGAGGATTTCAAAAGACTTGCATAGTTATAAAACTCAACTATTTTCCAAAAAAACATGATTTATTACGACATATACTTAACGTATTGTCTAAATTTATAATTACTACACATAGTAAATTAAAGCTCTAAATTAACAAGTTAGGTATTCATGTAACTCACATATTATCATCATCAACTAAAGCTAAGCCAAATGAAACCTAGCTACTTATATTAGAAATAAAATAAATAATAGAAAATGGAACAAAAAGACTAAACATAATTTTAGAAACTAAAATGACAATAATATGTACAAATTAATAATATTGGACTAACAATCCTAAAATATGAACAACTAATTAACAACTTCAACTTTTATAGAAACTACACTGTTCAATTTTTTCTTAATAACTAAATTTAGAGACTAAATTTAGAAGGTAGCAAAAATTAAAAAAAATTAACTTATGATAGATTTGTATAGTATGAATTCAACTAAAAAGTGTTGAACATATAATTGACTATGACTTTTGCAAGATAACAACAAATATATTAACAATAAAATTTAGAGATTAAATTTGAAAATTAAAAACAGTGAAGGAAATAACTCCCAATATTGAATATGAATGGAAAAATGAAAGGGAATAAGCATTCACTTGCTTGATTCAAAAACTTCAACTCAAATTTAAAATTTAACAAAACTATTCAAAATTACACAATCAATTTCTCAATCAATTTCTCAATGAATGTATGAAAACCATGAATATCTCAAATGTGTTTTGTTAAAATTGAACCAAAAGATTCAATTTATAGGTGAGAAATCTAACATTAATAAATTATATTATTACATCAATCATGATATTGAAAATTGGGCTAAAAATTAGTTAAATCAAAATTCAATAGCTCCCTTAATTATCTTTTTCACATAGAGTCGAAGTTGTACATGTTTTGCCTGTGCCGTTCGAACGCCTCAGGAGAACCGATTGGACGGCAATGTCGTTTGAATAGTAGTATGTATAACTTGTTCAAAATTCATTTCTTGAATTTTTTTTTTTGTAACACTTTGCGGATCATTCTTGGGTCTTAAGATCATCGAGACTTTTTCAACACTTCCGAACTTCCATTTGTGTCTTTTTCCTACAAAATAGTCGTAAGAAAAAGTAAACAAGAATAAGAATATTTTATAGTATTATGAAACATTATGAAATAAAAAATGCATATAAAACATACAAAAAATTTACATTTTCTGTGTATAATCATTCACTTCTCTGCTTGAACCTAACACCTTGTCATAAACATCACAGCAGGAACTGCGACAGCCAACTCAAAATGGCCTCATGGCCCAACAATCCCGTCAAAACAATGACGGACCTTTCTCAAATTCAAATTCAACTTCCAATGTTGTGCCTTCAGTTCAACCTCCCAAACAACCAACTGTGCCTAGTCGGGGCACGGGGAGAAGCTTGCTTAGTACTTTTCTCCAACCGGAGAATCATCTCCTTCAACAAAAAATAACAACCCCCGTGCCAGAAGCCGAGCGCCCAATGAATGTGCAGGCTTCAAGTGTTGGTAAAAAAGAGTACCTTGGCCAGCTGGATGTACCAATTGAAAAGGAGATTGACAAGGATTTTGAAATAATGGCCAAACTTGGTATGAGCAAAGTTGATGCGTCTTTAATGTTTCGTTCAGACCGTATCTTTGATTTTGTGTGCTTTCCTATCTTATCTGTTGTTTTTGTTTAAGTCAATGACATGCCTCCCAATGATGCAATAGCCTTCTAAGGATTGCATCAATGTTGAAACCTCTTTAGGGATTTGAGGCTTTGTTTTTTTCATGCATTTTCTTTTTTTATCTGTTCTTGGGTTTGAAATGAGATCAATGTCAGTAATTGAAGTTTTGAGTACATTGAAAGCATGTTCCGTTTCCATATATACCGTTATGTACTAATTCATTTTTATGATGGGAATGTAGGCTCCATTGGTTTTTAATATATTCATATTTCAACCGTTAACAGAAAATATTAGTATTTTCCATATTCAATAGACAAAAATTTGAAAGACCTGAGATTGGTTTGGCTTCAAGCCTTTTCCGCCGGAGGGAATTAAAATTCAGGAAACCAAATATTTAACTAGCATATCGCCCACAAGCGATGTGTATGTAACTTGTAACAAATTTAAATTTCAAAAGAGAAAATATAACAGGTACAATTAATTGAAAAAAAATCTATTTGATGACACCTATCAATTCAGTTTTGCTTTCTAATTAATATGCGAGATAAATTGCAGTATGGAACTTCTCTACGACAGCTACAATTGGTCGCAAGTTAGTTAATTCATCGAAAACATCTTCTGTAGTCAAATTTGTCACTTTACAAGTTAAATGAATCATTTGTTTCTTCATAGTCCAAAGCATCCACGAAATTATAAACTCAGAAATAAAAAATCAATACTCGCCAAAAGATCTATCTAGAAACAGAAAAGTGCATACGGGGAAAAATCACTTGTTACTCTAAATTAACAAAGGAACATATGAAAAGACAACCAATTGTAATCTCATGAGAGAATCAGGTTGCCAAAAACATCTAATGTTAGCATTTTGTTATTTCAGCATTGCAAGTTCTTGCCTAACCAAGTGACCAGGCCAGCTCTCTGCATATGCAAATTCAATGGTCACACTAGATGTAGTTGGTTGGATTATGAAGCATATAACCATAACATCATAGGTTCCTAAAATAGTTGCAGCAGATTACTTTCCTGCTTACTCACTCTTAACATCTGCATTCTAAAAATAATGCTAAAAAATCGAGTACATGTAAATTGGGAAGGAAAAAAACACAACCTACAATTATTTTTCGGAAATAATATTCTTACCTGCAGCCTAGCTGCTGCAACGAGCATCTTCTTTGGCACACCTCTAATGTCAACTGTGATGTCAGTGACAGAAAGCCTCTTGAAGTTCATTAGGCATCTCACCGTGTCATTCACATCAAGTGTAGCTCCGTCAAGACATCATTATAAATCATTAAGATGGATTTCGAACCTATGAAGGAGAAAACTGATACTTTCAAGAATAATAGGATGTGCAATGATCTAATTATATAAAAACAGATAGGACCTACTTCTTAATTAAGTTTCATGCTTGAGCAAACAAAACTACCCTTACATTGCCCACACCATGTATGCCCTGCCAATCCAGGCACCAATGACTTCAAATGTATGGATCATGGAACTTTTATTCTTTATCACCAACTGATGAACAGTGCAATCTGTGTGTTCGGGTATGAGTTCAAAATGACCAGGCAAAATTTTTATACTTCCTAACAATGAAATTTAGTCGTTAAACTACTTAGCTAAATTTGGAAGCCAAGTAGTCCAAATGCACGTCAAATTTTAAGCAAAAAAGTGGAAAAACATGAGCTTAAGACTTCAATCAAACAAGTTTATAGTCTCCAACAAACAAATATAGCCCATAAATTGGGTATGTTTGGCAACATCTTTTAAGAAAAAAGCTAGCTTTACGCATCCAGCTTAAAATTTCTCGCTTCTTTAAGCCAAAACATCAAATAAATTGCCTTAATAGCTGAGTTGCCCAGCTTTTAAGCAAAAAAGCAGAAATTATTAAACTTAAAAGGTGCAACCAAACAAGCCCAAAATCTGACAAACTAGAATAAAAAGGAATCAAGAGGTAGAATCATACCACAAGCTTCCTGTCCGACATGATCTAGATACAGACCTCCTAAGGTTTCTCTCTCCTCGATCTCTCTCTCTCTCTCTCCTCTCTCTCTCTACGAAACAGAACATGCACCTCTTTCTCACACACATAAATCATCATCATAAACCAATAAAACTCACTAAATCTCTCCGCTTAATTAGAACTGGACAAGATTAAGAATCAAGAAAGAGAAGATTAAAGTATAGACTATTAATTTATTATGCGCTCAATTACTGACCTCGGGATCTCACCTTCACTCTCTCCCCTCGTCCCTCTCTCTCTCTCTCTCTCTCTTCCTCGCGCCGCTCGTAGATTACCCTTGTTCTTCAGCTTCCCCCAAATTATCTTCGCCAAATTGTTATTCGAGTATGCATGTATGTATCTTTATCTGTTTTGATAATTACATTTTACCTCAATCTTTTGATCTCGTTTCAATTTATACTCTATTATTTTGCTTGTTTCAAATTACTCCTTATTTTTTTATTTTGTCGGTCAATTTAAGCCAATAGTTTAGGCAAGTTCTCTACCAACATCAAGAGAACTTGCAAGCCATCTTTTTTAATAATAGTTAAAATTCATATTGGATTATATCTATTGAGACCCTAACTTTGAGTGCTAATTATTATTATTTTTTTCTCTACAAACCCACTTTGAGGGCCAAGTAGTTATAATTTTATTGAATCAAAACTAAGCTCATTTAGTTGTCTGTGAGAGCTGTTAAATAAAGAGAGAAAGCTTGAGTTTCTTATTGCCATTCGATGTGAGAAAATTGTGTTACTTACTAGTTGCATGAACAAAAAATTTGAAGCACTTTTTATTTTTTCTCATTCCTAGAATTGTAAATACTTTATATATATGCGTGTGTGCCCACGCGCATGTGTATAGCATGTATTTAATGATTTGATGAATATATATAGACAAGTTAAGCTCATGAGCAAACGAGCCGCATTGTACGCCGTTATTGTTTGGCTTGCTTAGTAAACGAGTTCCAAAATCAAACTATTGCTCAATTTTTTTAATTAAATAACCTAAACTTTTAACAAACTACTCTCGAGCTACTATCAAGTTGATTCACACATTAACACCCCTGATGCCAAGCATATCTTATGTTGAAATTATGGGAAACACAAGTATGATTAACCTTTTATTTATTGTAGGAAAGGCTTTTCGTAATTAACAATATCCCAATTGCGTCTTCACTCTTGGCCCAATTGGGCTATTGGGCCAAGTCATTGGTGTTTTCCAAGCTAAGGAAGAATTTTCTAAGTCATTGGTGATTTTGGACACGTGCTATATTGATAAATAAATGCAAAATATATTGAAACTGGAATAATTTTCAACAAAATTTCCCCTCGTTTGTTTCATAATTCAAAAAGTAAATACAAACTTGTACTTATTTAAAATCTATACAATAGAATTAGTTTATAAATAAAATTATATCAGTATCCGTCCAACATATTAAGGCGGTTATGAATTTGAATATCTTGAAATGATTCATTTGCACTTGTGTTAAACAATCTTGCACTTTTTGGGTCGAACAAAGTGATGCTATCACATGCATTTTCAACCATATAACGTATTTTCCAAATGTGATTATATTATCTTTATCGTATAATTGACCAATGCTAAACAAGTTATATTCGATAAACTAACATTACCTTATTAGTAATAGGGTTGGAAGTCATCTGATATAGAGCATGTTATAAAAAGATATTTTTATTGTCTCTTTTTGCATATAATTGGTAAATGGTTTTGCTTAAATAAGACAAAAAAGAAAAAAAGGAAGAAAACAAAGACATAGTTGGTCGTACTACATTCATTGTGGATGCCAATAGATGTACAGTAACGTAACTCCCCCACATAAATGCACGTGATTGTCTTACAATCCTCCTCGAATAATTTTCTTCGACTCAAAGCTTTTAGCAATATTTTTTCCGCCTTATATGTTAAAGAGTTTATCCCAATTTTTTACTTAAAAATTAAATAGTATTTGATTAGTTTATTTTTAAGTATAAATTGAAAATTTTAAATTAGATGTATTAAATTTTTTTATTAAAAAATAAATTGACTTTTTTGCTGAATAATTGCAACAAAATTAAGTAATTATTGCTTGTTACCAAAACCAAACTCATAATTACCGAGATATTGTTTTAAACCGGTAACTCCTTTATGTTGTGTAAACTATTTTACTCCAAAAACTCTTCCTGTAAACTTGTATACAAAAAGGTTTTATATAATTAGAAAGTTTGCAAGAATTATAATAAATTATATTTAATTATTTTTGTATAATACTAATACCTTTTGTGATACTAACATATAACTATATTTGTTATCATGTTATTCTTATATCCTAATAATAAATAAAATTAATACATATTATTAATTTGAAGAGTTATTTTCCTATAATTTTGTAAACACTTTTTCATTTTAGTGTCCAATATTTTTAAAGAAATTATTAGTTTCTATTAATTGTCAATGTACGAATTGATATACAAAAGGTTTGTGTGAAGCCTAGTAAGCGTGTACTCCCTCTGTTATTTTTGAAGTGTTGGTAAAATGATTTTTTTTTTTTAAAATAGTGTCATTTTTATAAGAAAGAATTAGCGTATTAATTATTTTTACTAAAAAAATAAAAAATTAATTAAAAAGTTTAGAAATACTTTAGTTCATTTTATATTAATTAATTATTATTTTAATTAGTGTGTCTAAATTTAAAAGAACACTTATATTATGCATTTCCAAATCATATTTTTGTAAATTCGAATACCGGCGAAATTTTAGTAATTTTAAAAACCTGCAAATACGGTCTCACCCACTGCTAATTAATGTCTCCACCCCAGAATTAAAAGTCTCTCTCTCTGTCTCTCTGTCTCTCTCTCTCTCTCTCTCTGTGTTATCCATGGCGCGTTCGCACCTCCCATTTCTCCTTCTCTTACTCCTCGTCATCCACACCTCCCTATCTCTCTCTCAGCTCGAAGACACCACCACCCCTTTGCAGCTCACAACGGATCCTCTGGAGTGGCCCACATCACTTGCAATGTACGACGATGACGTGGAGGACGGAGACCCAACGGTCGGCCGACGGTCACTCTTCTGGTGGAGGACAACGCGGTACTACATTTCGTACGGTGCACTCTCGGCCAACAGGATCCCGTGCCCCCCACGCTCCGGCAGGTCTTACTACACCCACAACTGCTACAAAGCGCGTGGTCCAGCCCACCCGTACACGCGCGGCTGCTCCGCCATTACTCGCTGCCGCAGGTGAACCAATTACACGAATGGTCCCCGTAGTTTGTTAGAAAATTCTATTTGGTCCCCGTTGATTCAATTGAAACATTAGGAGTCTCTAAATTTTTAAGAGGTGACGGAAATTGACCCAACCCGTAAGAAAATTGAAGTACTTAAATCATTTGAATAGTGTTTTTTCCCCCCTAATATTTATAACCTTAAAGTTCTCAATTTAGATTAATTTATCCCGAAATGATCTACAAATCGTCCCTTGATATGTTGTAATCTTGTAGGGATAAGTTTTTGCCCACAATAGGGACCAATCTTGTCACAAATTCTAACGTTTGGGAGTTTTAGTGTTTCAATTGAAACTAGGGGCCAAATAGAAATTTGGATGAAACTATGTGGACCATGAATGTATTTATTCCTGGTAATACACAATAATGCATCTAAGCCGTTGATCCGGCAACGTGTTATTTGCAAATGGCGCTACTTTAGCCTTATGAGATTAAATATGTTTTAGCAGTTAAATAAATTTGTTGTAATATTAGTCTTTTGTGTTGTGCTCGTGCTCTTTGCCTGATTTCGGATGGAACTATTGTTAGTTTTTTGTTGTATAATTAGTCTTTTTAATTTGTTGTGCAAGCCTGGTACTTTTATAATCTACTTTTGTTGTTTTTTTCTCCCCATATTTGTTAGGCATTGTTACGAAGTACCACTTGTTTTCGGAGAGGGACAGCAGAGGGTGCGGGGTTGGTCCATTTATTTTTAAATGTGTGGTTGAGATTAAAAGAACAGGTCCCCATAAAATTTTAATTAGAAAAAAATTGATTTAATTTCAACCGTTGATCTTAAATTAAACAGTCCAGATGCGCCGGACAGGGGTTGCCCGTCACCGGGCCGGGCAGCCATCCTTGATCCCTTGTTTTCTGTACATCTCTATTTGTCAAGAATTGTGTAATCCTATTGTGATTATCGATCTTAACCTTGCCACGCCAGCACGGTGGTGGTGGTTGTGTCGTAAAACTACATGTTTGAGCGAGGGCAATAGACAATAGTTATAGCACCCCTCTTTCTTTAACAGAAAATAGGGGGCTTGCAATTTTCATTCATAGGAAAAAGTTCGTTGAAGTTGTGACATTGCTAGGGTTTGTCATGGGCGGAAGCTTGAGGGTTTGTCTCAAGGTAGCCCGCTACTTACATTTATGCATTGCAGACTTTACCAACTTAATTTGCACGCTGCTGATTTTTTAGGACGACGATGTACCCGAGTCTTCATTTTTTCACATAGACGTTAACCGGGACGTAAATAGAGTGACGGCAAAATCTTCACGGTACTTTAAAAATCTCTGTAATACATCAAAATTTGGGGTAAAAAATATTCACTCAAAATTTAAGTGCTGTGAATTATGCCAGCTACCCTTATAGCAACTTGCCTAATAATCCCAAAAGAAAAAGGAAATTAAAACTTGCCTGATAATTCCGGCAATAATTTGTAGTCCTTTTTCAGTATAGGCTTTAAAGAGCAAACCACTTCCTGTGGTCTTCAATTGAGCATGCTTTTCTTTTACTATATATATGCCAGTTTGCTTCATCTTTATTGTCATGTTTCACCTTTTAGATATTCATAATAAAATTTCCATAAATTGTGCATATAAGCTTTCCATGCCCTAAACAACTACGAATAATATAATTTGTTCGATGTTAACAGAAAAAGGAAGATATTTAGTCGTGTTGGAAACGAGCAAGATAATGTTTCTAAGGACAACGTCTTTTCGCGTCCCGCACATGGTTTCCAATCATGTAATCGATAGGTACTTATTCCCGTCCACTTTACGTCATCGCAAAAATGTAATTTAACACACATTGCAGCTTCATCTTTCAAAATATAGTGACTATTTTGTATTTATATAAAAACTTGCTAATAAACCTTTAATTTCTTCAAATATGAAACCATTCAAAAAAGTTTACATTCCTAGCAAAAATCATTTGGTCTCTGACCACATCCTACTCCAATTTAATTACAGATCAAGTGAATTAACTAATTCACCCCCGTATAATCTGCTAACAAAATTATATCATAATCAACTACAACTACCTCACATTGATCCAACCGTCTGGGACAGAACAATGCAGCCCCTAGGCACGTCACCAGCTCCCGCAACTGCCCTCCTATCGACTGCACGGACTCTGAATCACCGGTCTACCAAGAGTATTCTCTCGGTGAGATTGAACAGTAGAACATAGCCCTCGTTTTTTTTAATTTTTCTTTTTTTTTTTTTTTTTTTTTTTCTTTCTTTCTTTTTTCTTAATAATCAACAACCAAATTAAACACTCCAGGCAATTTGGAAACCATGGAGCTGTCCAGGGCCCAAAGAAAAGTTCAAAAGCAAACAAAAACTACTTATCTCATAATGATAAGCATTGCAGGGTAAATTAAAATATAAGCCACTAAATCATTTATTTCCTAGAGAACTATTTACCTTCGCTTATTAAAATGGAAGAGAAAGTTTCTCCATGAGCACAGTAACAATATTAGAATGAAGCACAAAAATTTTATTAATACAAAGTAGCTGAACTTGTGGTCACTTTATAGATTGTCTACGTACCTTTTTATAGACCAAGGAATCAAGCCGCACGTAGTTCTAAACTTCTAGTGTATCATTACAATATCACTCCGATTATAGTGGGAGTGATGAGAAAACTAAACAAACAAAAAACTATCTAAAATGATCTAATCTTCTTCTTGTCCAGCCTTCTAGTTGCTTAATCTCGAATCCTCTTACTCTTGGTATCTTTTTGGTGTTGTTGCTCTGCCTTCGGGTCTCATCAGAAAGAACTGATCCCGTAAATCTTGGTGACATGAATATCTGGCCATCGATTACACTTATCTTGATGTGATTGAACTCTTTGAGACAGTGACATGTCATGAGCCGCTTAAAACTCTCCGCCAGTGACGATCCCTTCACCTTCTTCAATCTGCTCGATGGTACTTTGGTTACTGAACAAGTCGATTACGAGGACTTGTAATTGTCAGCCCCAATCGAATGGTCTCTAGGTGAGCTCGGAAGAGGAGTAGTTTGTTCACACCATTGATCAACAATGAAAGGATGATCCATCAGCATCCAAGCAGTCCATCACTTTGCAGGATCCTTGATGAAAATCTTTCCCAAGAAATCTTTCGCTTCAAAAGATAAGTCTCCGGATATCTCGGGAATCTCATCGCACAACACGATCCTCATCATCACAGCCACTGCATGGACGAGGCTTCCATAATGGAACTTCGGAGAACATCTCCGCTATCAGGCACCCTAGAGCCCGCACGTTCGCTGGAGGATCCTGCTCGAACTTGGTCTAAGCCTCTAGGCGAGAGATATAAAGGCGTACTGCCATCCTGAAATCGGCGATCTTCACGGCTTCGTTTCGGGCATCTTTAGAAGACGAACTCAGGAGTATGTTCTCAAGCCTGAGATCACGGCGCACATAACCCTTCTGATGTATGTACTTAACCCCCTCGAGTATAGACTTTGCATATCACCGGATCTCAGATTCAAGAAACTGGCCATTAATCTGTTTCTTTAACTTGTCGGCTAAAGTGCCACCGGATGTATGCTCCAATAACAGATTATACATCTTTTTACCCTTTTCGAAACTATAATTTCCACCAAAACATTTAATATTCAAGATCAACTTCTCTTACAAAAGCATTAAAGTTTGAGAATGATTAGAATATGATTTTATTGCAATGATTTGAGGGATTTTAGGGCCCTGTTTCTTCGGTCTTTCTAAGCTCGCGGTTGAAAAGCCTCCTTTGCCAATTATTTTGCCTTGAGTCTACTCCATTGATGGCATCTCGAAAGGGTTTTTGAATACTTTTCAGCGGTTACTACGTTGTTGTTTTTTTGCTTTTTTTCGTATTTTATAATAGGCTGATTCTTTTTGTATATATATATATATAGTATGATATGGGTTTAGGACGATATGCTTGGAAGTCAAGTTACTAATACCATATGCTGATATTAAACATGCATACGATATAGATTCCCCCCCCCTAAAATTTAGGATATGCTTGGCAGTTTCTATTTCGTTATAATGTGTTTTCCTATTTTGACAGGGTTGTATTAATTTTAGGATGAATTGCAGTTTTAGTCTCCAAAATTTGGCCAGAAGTTCTATTTTATCCCTTTTTAGTGAAACAATCTTAGCCCAAAAAGATTAAAAAGCCACGGTTTAGGTCCAACATTTGGAGAACAGTTTGAAATTGACCCTCTAGTTAGTGGTTTTTTTTTTCTTTTTTCTTTAATAATAATTAAAAGGTCTAATGTATAGTATGCACTCAAAGAAGATGAAAACACCACAAACAATCAAAAGGACAAAATTCTTCGAAAATAACCACGCGTGGGTCATTTGGTATGATTTTTGCAATTATAAAAAGGACCAGTTGTGCCATTTTCTCAAACCTTGAGAATAATTACTACAATCATAGTCTGAAATATAACGAGGAGTAAATTTTTGATTGAAACAAAGGGAACTGACTACTTTGGTAACTAACCATCACTTTTCTTGTCATTAGTAGGTTGGAAATATGCCGAGAAGAGTCGAGTTTTTGCATGTTGAGACTCCGTTCTTTAATTTAGAAGGTTTGTCGAGACTTGACTCGTTTAATGGACAAGCCTTATTTTTTTGTTCAAGCTCGACTAATACTGGTCCGAACGGAGCTTGGGCATCCTAAAATACTTTGGCTTCTTTAAATCTATATATATCACTTGGTATTGATTTAGCAAATATTTTAAAAATACATCGTTAACTTGAATCTGTTATTGAATTGTTAATTTATAACCACATACTTGCACATATATATAATTATTATATTATTTTATATATTTACTTTAATATGTTGCTAAAAAATATATTATTCAAGTAACATGACAACTATTATTCATTTATATTGGATTCATTTTGAACTATATATGTGTCTCTGTCTGTAAATTTAATCCTCTAATTTTAAAAAATATATAAACTAGTCC
>MKEJ01050135.1:0-19929 GCA_001753735.1 Embelia ribes | reverse complement strand
TCCTGAGCAAAATTTACAAACCATATATAAAAACATTACAAATTTTTATATCTAACACCACTCTCTATCTCTCTATTTCTCTTCTCTTTTCTAGTTTTGGTGTAATTTTTAATACTGCTTCATGACAGTCTTTTATACTCTCTAAACAATGTGATTCATGGCCAAAACGTGATTCATGGCCAAAAACGTGATTTATGACAAATGGTTGGTATGAATCCATCAATAATATCCAAAATAATTTTTTATTTTTATGTTAATATACAATATTTTTGCTCAATAGAAACTCCGTAAATTTACGTGCAAAAAAGTCTTCTAGTATAATTAAAAAAAATGATCCTATATAAATGTATGTTTTTAATCGTGGCAAATTAAAAGCAAAGAGTTTTAATGAGGAAGTTTAGAAAACCAAAAGTAGCTCAAAAATGGGCAAGAAAGTTAAATCCTGGGTACAAACTTCACACTTACATTGTCACACTCAAAAATATGAAATTTCTACAAAAGTAGCTCTATTGGTCCCCATTAGCTACAAATTTACTGTAATATAATTTTCTAAACATCATGGCAAATTTTGTTGGACCTCCTTACTTGATCAACTTCAAGGGCCTCATCATAACGTTGTCTTCGTGATCCAAAATCTGCGCGTAAACGAAAAAATTGTGGTACGAAGTAGTAGCCGTCAATGAAATAAGTCAAAATATATCATATTCTTGCATGAAACGATACTATACTATTTGTCATTCAAATGATGTTACAATGACTATTATATACAGAGGTGGACTGTCGTACTTTACATCATAGTCTAAACAGTGCAACATGCAATAGTGTCGATGAATTTTCTTATGTATATAATTTCTTTAAAGAAATATAAGATTAAAGACGAAGGCTTACGTGGCAGTGGTAGACGTATCCAGGCTCCGATGTTGCATCAAACGTGTACGATGCATTTGAATGTATGTAAGCAAACCTGACTAGAATTTTCGTCACAAAACCCGGTTGCATTTTGTACACGTTCTTCCACCCTTTCTCGTGTTCCAACACTTCCACTCGTTTGCCACGTGCATACTTGCTTACGTGGCACTTGACCGCGTCGTTCACCTTCATCATACAACTTTTAAACTCGTCAACGCCTACCAACTCTGTCTGCTCTAATGCCACAAACAATCCCAGATGAATGTGCAAGGGGTGATTATCCTCTGTCAGATTGATCACATTCCAAATCTCCGAGGTCCCCACTTTAGGAGTTTCCGTCACTGGTGCTTCGTATGTTTTTCCGTTTATATACAAATGGGTAGGCTCGTCGATGTTGCTCGTGTACTCGAATAAAGAGATGTACCGTGTCCCCGAAGCACTGACTAAATTTGGCCGCGGATATTCGATCAGCTTATTGGGCACTTGCCACGTCTCAACCTCCCGTTCTCTCTTGATGATAAACTTCATGACCTTGCTGTTGGCTTCGTTAACTGGGTCACCCGATGGGTAAGGATAAGGAGCACCATTGGCTAAAATAGCCCAATCAGAGCGTGACTTCGAAAAGTCAACAATAAAGTCAACGACCTCAGATGGGGCCAATAGAATTTCTTTCACTGTGACCGGACGTTCGAGATACACAGAATCAGATCCTACAGTGATCAAATCTAAGTCTTTGGTGAAGAAGAACTTGAAAAATCGAGCATTGCTCGCGTTAATGACACGAAATCGGTACTTTCTCCTCCGTACAATCATACGGGGCCAGGCTTTGCCATTAACTATTATCATATCGCCAAAATATTCGGGCCGCCACTGAGGGTGTATGGAAGGATTATTACCGGTGGAATTCATGAACAATGAGCCGTCAGCATGGAAGCTTCGATCGAACACGACCAATGTCCGATCAAACTCATCCCCACTTGGAAGCCCTAGCGGGGCTTCGATCTCTGTGTGCCGGATGATATAGGCCCCGACCAAGCCGGCTAAGATGTTGACCCTGGTCAACCCCATTGCATGATCATGGTACCACAAATTCCCGGGTTGTTGGTTGTTCTCGTAACCATATGTTTTCTTGGACCAAGTGGGTCCCCTCGCTTTAAATCCTTTGGTGAACCATGCCTCCGCATGTCCATCGCTGTCAGGTGGACCAAGGGAACCGTGGAGGTGAACCACTGTAGGGATTCCCTTCTTTGTGGTTGGCATGGCGGTTGGGATGGTCCGATCGTACGGAAGTATGTGCTTCCGAGGAAGGTGATTTTGCCACTTCACGTGAGTGACGATACCATGAATGGCCTCGATCGTGGGACCGGGCACGGTAGCAGTGTCCTTGGATGTACCATAGGCGAATACGGGGGTCGGAGGGATATCCCTATGGAATTTCTGCATTGGTAAAATAATTTATATAGTCAAAAGGAAAACATTACACATAAATCATAATCTATTTTGATTATTTTGAAAATTAGGAAATGATAAAGTATTAGTGCTACACAATTTAAATGAAAAAGTGAAATATTTCAAAACAAGCAATCATCAAATGGTGGCCAATGCACAACAAAGATGTCAAATGTGTGGCAGAGTTGTCTTTGAGCCTGGGGACGATTGTACAGGACCCAAAAAATATAAAGTCACTTATCAGTAATTTTTAAAAAAATTTTATGTTAAAGAGTATAAAATTAAACTATTAAAAAATTATAAATTATATTTAAAATAGGTAAATCATTGTATTTCAACTTTTATAAAAAATAATTTTAATTTAAATACTTAAAATTCATAAAAAAAATAAAATATATGCAATGAAACTATCAAAAAGAAAAAAAAATCATGTTACAAGAAAGATTAAACGGACTAGCTTTAATATTTATTGAATATGATTTACTTGAAAATATTGATTACAAGAGTCTAATTAGTGATTTTGCTTTGAGAAATGTAAAAAGAATTATTTTTACTTGATTTTCTATAATTCAAGAAATACATTTATGTTTTTCTACTTAAACACAGAGCTGAGGGATGCAATGGTTACCATTAAAATATAAAAGATTTTGAAAAATTATAGTACTCAAAAATAAAATGTGCAATTTATATAAAAAATTGTGATATTATATGTGAAATTATTTAAAAATTATATATATTAACTAAATAAATAAAAATAAGACATTTATTTTAATTTTGTACAAAATATTTCAAGCTTCAGAATCAAGCCTTGATGGGTTAAACCTTATTTATGATTGTAAGATAAAATACTATTCAAATTGAAAGTCCCAACCACTAATCCATTTGTGTTTAGTCTCTGAAAAGTCTATTGAGGTCCCATCTTAGTGACCAATGAAGAGGATGGCACAAATAAACAATGATTAATCATGTAGAATTTAGTAACAAAAAAAAAAAAAAAGTTAATTAGGCATCAAGACCAGTCATTGTCCTCATGACACCCATACCAATATTCCTAAATGGGATTATATTCAAAATATAATTATTGAAAATTTTCCCATGTGTGTATTCAATATTATTGAATCTTCAAATTAAAAATAGAAAATTTACTACAGTAATTTCCTTGAACTATTAGAATATTGTTCATCTCTAGTTCTATTTTCAAGTTTAGGAATATATATAAAAGTATATATATATAAAATTTTACTACAGTGATTTCCTTGCATATATATATATATATATTTAAGTCTCTAAATTAATTTTGAACTATAGAGATCAAATTTTAGAAATGGAAAATAGATAATCTGGTGGGAATACCTTAGCATAAATTCCGGAGCTCCCAATACTAAAAAGGGTTTGCAAGAAAAAAATGTTTATTAACCGCGATGGAAAAGAAATATTAACCAGCAATAACATATAATTTAACGTGATGTCAAAGAGGTACTCAAAAGAAATTAGCATATATCAAACCTAATTCTTGCATATGATTTTTAATCTTAGACATGTCCTACGGGGAATAAAATACTTCCAATTTTAAGAATTTTATCTCTATTTTTATGGTTGTCAATTTGGAATTAACTTTTTATTTATTTACATTTGGAAAGTTAATTGGCATAAATACAGTTGCGGACCCAATATATATAAATACAAAATATCTGTAGGAGGCTAAAATTACAATATATATAGATAGATATAGATAAAAATATACACTAAAAAATATGATCCTGAAAAATTTTGGAGTAGCTGTAATTTTCTTTATCAAACTCGTAGGTCATCCGTGCATAAATAGAACCTAATTCTTGTATAAGTTTTTAGCACTCTTGGAGCAATAGTACCCATATTTCTAATTGAGTATTTCTCTCCTTTAATATCTCAAATATTCTACATTAATGTTTTAATTTCTAAAAATATCATGAAAAATGCTAACGTAGTTGATGAGTAGTGAAATCTACCATTCTCAATTTGTATAATAGAATATAACTTTTTTCTTACCACAATTAGAAAATCCTAGTAATGGTTAGGAAACTGCATACTTTTATATTATATTATATTATATTATATATATATCAACAAATTTTTTAAAAGAACTATAAAAAGAATCATTTTTACAACCCCTAAAGTTATTATTTTTGTAAGAAAAATGAATTTTTGGAAAGACATTTAAATATAATAAAATGAGAAAGGTTGGTATGAATACTATTAAAGTGCAAGTTTCTTTTTCCTTCTTTTTCTTTCTTCTTTTCCAATGTTATTTCCGTGCTGTTGCATTATTATGATATTTCTATGTGATTTGCTACTCCTATAAACTGATCTCAATATTGAGCTTCTAAGATTTTACTTGCATATTTTACCTTGGGCAGCATATCAACATTTCATAAAACCGGTTAATAGGATACGGAGGGAAACTTAAGCCCATCCTTGTTTTTTATGGCAATATGGTTTCTGTATGGATGTGGTGGAAATGTATAGATGTGGTGGAAATGAAATTAGGTTTTTGCATATTGATGCTAAGCATATTGTATATTGTTAATCGGGGAAGATTTCTTTCTTAGACGGAATATATTCTGTTAGATGGCTTAAATCATGGAATAAATAGCAGAAAAAGGATTTTATATGTTTAGGTTAATAATCTTAGTGTAAAAACTGTTCGCCGCCAGTCCAGCCAGATATGTATGATAGAGACAGATATATTAGTTACTACCTTCAACACACCCACACAGGTGCGGCCACAATTTCCTTTAGCACTTGGACTAATTCATGCAACCGTATCTTATTTTGGGGTTATGACGAATAAGGTTTTGAGCTGACGTTGTTTATATACAAAATACATTTATAATGTTAAAATTGTTGAGTAACATGACACGTGTTAACTTAAATTGTTGGAGACAGGGGCTGTTGTTCTTCTTAAAAATATGGTGATTTAAAAAACTATCATCAGTCTATATCCCAATTTTTGAAATCGTGATGGATTTTGTCTCTTATCTTATAAAATGTTCGCTCGATAAATCTGGTTGTTTTGTTTATATTCAGTGAGTTTTTATATGCAATAGATAATAATATGTAGTGATAAAGTACTCCTCACAGGGAAAGTTCTTATCTTCAGCGTCCGTAAAGGAACCGATCTGCTAAAAAATTTCATCATATTTTATCATTATTGCTATTCTGGAATTAATTAATTCTCTTACTTGGTACTGGTCGATACTTGTTTCAGCTACACATTGTTCAACATGTTCAATGATTTGATAATTCTAGCCAAAGGTGGCCTCACTGTATATCATGGACCGGTAAAGCAAGTCGAAGAGTATTTTACAGGTCTTGGGATCAATGTCCCTGATCGTGTGAATCCTCCAGACCATTTTATCGACGTCTTGGAAGGGATAGTTAAACCAAGTCTTAATTCAAACATAAGCCATGCAGAACTTCCTGTAAGATGGATGCTTCATAAGGGTTATCCAATTCCCCCTGATATGCGGCACAGTTCTGCTGGAGTTGCTATTCTACCAGCAGGAAACGGCATAGTTAATCACTTGGGTTTGTCATCAGATGATGATATTGGAGAACAATCTTTTGCTGGAGAAATATGGCAGGATATGATGTGTAACATTGAGCTTCGGAGGGATATCATACGTCACAATTTTTTGAGGTCTAGGGACTTGTCCAAACGCAGGACTCCAAGTCTTCTAGTGCAATACAGATACTTCCTCGGGAGGTAATTCTTTATTACTTCCATTGACTTATTGTATTTGCTGTTCTTTTTCTCTTTTGTTTGTTTTCTAAAACAGAAAATATATTTACTTTCACATTTTACCCTTCTTATGTGGAGAAATGCTTTTCGCTTTGATCATAAAATTGAAAAAAGAACTGTCATTTCTGTTTCATTGAACAGCACGACTCAATAAGGTAGAAGTATTTGAAAATTTTGATTACAAAGTACCATGGTTTGTTCTTTAAGTTATTAGTTGATGGAGGGAATTGAGGAATATGGCGTACTCTATTCAGATCCTATGCAACAATTTCTCTGTTTCACTTTCATCAGTTTCTTTCTTAATCTTATCGATGTTGCCCACAAAATTTCAGGCTTGGAAGGCAGCGACTCCGAGAAGCTAGAATAATAGCCATAGACTATCTCATCCTGTTACTTGCCGGAGCCTGCTTAGGATCTCTAACTAAAGTGAGCGACAACAATTTTGGGGCACCTGGTTATACTTATACAATTATTGCTGTTTGTAAGTCGGAACCTACTTTTATCTTCATAATAATGTATACCATACTATGCTTGTTTTAAGTCAATTTTATAAGGTCTAAATATGAATAAAAGGTTTATAATAGTAGGAGAAACTTCTCTGTGAACTTCTTTACGTCTGTGTATACCTATTTTTTCAACAAGTGAGTCAAACTAATAAACTAAAGGCATACAAATTTGTTACTAAATGTGCTTGATTAAATTGATTTCTTGTCTTAAGATGCCTAGCACGATTTCTCTGTGTTATTACTAAATTAATCTTTCTGTTATCTTTATTGATATCAGCTCTCCTTTGCAAAATCGCGGCTTTAAGGTCATTTTCTCTGGATAAGTTACAGTACTGGAGAGAGAGTGCTTCTGGCATTAGCAGCCTGGCTCATTTTCTTGCGAAGGATTCAGTTGATCATTTTAATACGGTGATTAAACCTGTGGTGTATCTGTCAATGTTCTATTTCTTCAGTAACCCCAGATCTTCCTTCGCAGATAATTACGTTGTATTATTGTGCCTTGTGTACTGTGTCACTGGCATTGGATATGTGCTGGCCATTTTCCTCGAACCAGGACCATCCCAATTGGTTAGTAATGAAAGATCGTTGATACTAGATTCCACAAAATTAATTAAGATTAATGATGTAACACAGAAAATTATATACGTAAGTACTATGTGGTTAGATCTTGTCTATTGATTTTCCTCGGAAGCAAATCAACTCATAAGATTTTGCCATATAAGAGTTTGTACACTTTGGGTATATGATTATCGGTATGTGAATCGTTTTCCATTGATGAATTCTCACTACATATTTTATACAGTGTGCAGTGCTTATGCCTGTGGTATTGACTCTGATTGCAACTCAGACGGTGGGTAATAAGTTCGCAAAGATGTTTTCAAACGTATGCTATCCAAAATGGGCATTGGAAGCATTTGTAATTTCAAATGCTGAAAGGTATTGCTTGATAACTCAACACATATTTATGACACCTTTCCATGTGAGCAAAGGTTCAAACCAGAAAACTTACTCGTATTGCATCCTCCTTCCTTAAAATTAGACCAATTAAAAGGCGCTATTGCATTACCTGATTAAATGTTGTGTAATCAGGATGGAAGTTAATATCTTGAATTGATCTTCACTATGTAATGTGAGATTTTATGATGAAAGAAAAGCTACATCCAACGTACATGGACTGTTAAAAGCTTAAAGGTCTTATCGGATAGTAAGAAATTGCTCAATAGCAACGAAACCAAAACAGAGAGTTTCTGATGTAGCATGTAGCCGAGTAGGGAACTCCCGAACAAAACTTTAACTTTGGTCCATAAGCATGAGGTGTGACTGAGTTTTACGCTGACTGACAATGTACCACAACCCTCCATATGGGCTTTAGACTAGCTGGGTTAAAAACACAAGAGTTTCTACAGTAGTTTTTTTTGTTGGCTTTAGATTAGCCGTTTCTTTTTCCTTCTCCATGATTTTAAAAAATCCTATTATCCTTTTGACACTGAGGATATGACATGAATAATATTTTCTTATAAATCAAATTTGATCTACAGTTTGAAAGTTAAGAACATGGAACAAGCGCAAGGCATAAACTAGTCTGCATATTCAAGATAGCACTTTAGAGCCAAGCTTTAAAAACTATTTGATCATCCATTGATTTTTGTTTTTGCACTCTGAACCAATTAACATTTCATTTCTTTCTTTTTTTTGTCGACCCCATCAAAAAAATTCTGACAAGCATTATGAACTTAGTGTATTCTATGTTGACTGGCCATCTTTTCCAATTCAGGTTTTCTGGAGTGTGGCTCATAACTCGTTGTGGTGTTCTTAATACATTGGGCTACGACCTTCGTGATTGGGGTCGTTGCATAGGCTACCTCATCCTTGCTGGCGTAGCCAGTCGTGTTGTGGCTTTTGTTGGTATGATAACCTTCCAGAAGAAATGAGTTTGGTTCACCACTTTTTTTTTATTGTATATCGACTCCAAAAGAAAAGAGCACAGGTAAGATTTCGAGGCCGGAAAGAACGTTACTATCCGTTTACTGGCTAACCATGCTAAATGAGGTAAATGTAGATGCCACGACAACCATTCATGTTATGCTTATAATACGGGTTAGAAGACATTTATTATTGAGGTATAATTTACAAATTCCATCTTTTTTCCTTTCATGTTCTGTTGTATCATTCTTTAGGCTCCAATTCTGTATAAAGCGGGCTATCATTGCTCAAGTAATATATTTACAGGTTCGTTTACGACTAGTTCACAAATTAAACAATTTTTTTCTCAAGTTTTTTGAAGGCTGCTGCTATCCTTTTTCGTTTATTAAGATGCATGCATAAAGAAGATGAAATATCCTTTTTCGTAGTATATGAAGAGAAATCTTAACTCATTGAAGAGAGCATTTGGTTCATGCTTTTGCAACCAATTCATGTTTTGCCTCAACATAGGAATGTAAATGAACAGTCGTTGATGAACAAGTTCGGGCTTGCTCATTTAGGCCTCAGCTTGGACTCATTCGTCTACAAGCTAACCAAGCACGAATCCAATAAAATATGTTTCGTTAAATAAACGAGCCGATTCTGAATAACTCATGGCTCGGCTCGTGAATGACTCGGGCTCTTTCGATCATGTATTTGTATGCATATATTTCAAATTAAATGTGTTAATTTACATGCATGAACATATATCGTTCAAAGCGGCTCTAATGAATTAAGAGAAATTCGTGAGTTATTCATCTTTTAAAATGATTTTACCTCTTCATATTTTTAAGATATAGTTTAAAAAATAATACAATATCGTATTTATTTAATATATCTGTTAGTACATGATTGTTAGTCGACGATTTATGATATTTGTTTTAATATTTAATAAATAAATAAAAATTAATATCAATCAATTTAAAACAACTGGAATGTTCATGAATAATTTTGGGTTTGCGGAACTTTCACAAAAAAATTAGGACTCATTTGGTAATATCTAAACAAATTATTCGAGTCTAAACGGATCCGACCCGAACAACGAGTTCGCGCCATTGCAAGCGACTACAAGACACGCGCTTCTCAGCACAATAAAAGCATTCGCGATCACTTTCTTTCCCCTCTCTCACACTCCCTCCCTCCCTCCCTCTCTCTCTCTCTCTTCTTGAAATCTCGCCAGCGCCATGACAGACGGCCACCAGTTCAACAACATCTCCCTCGGCGGCCGCGGCGGCACTGTCAGTCTCTCTCTCTTTCTCTCTCTGTCTATTAACTCTCTACGTTTTCTTGTCGATTTCGAAGTATCGTTGGTTATTTCGTGGTGATTTTTAAGTTGTTTTGTTTTCCACCTTGGGCATTTCATGTTTACGAAACCCTAACCCTAAATATCTGTCTCTGTCTCTCTCTTTCTCTATTTTGTAATAATTGCAGACGAAACCCTAACGTCATTTCTACTAATGTATCTATTGTCATGCCCTATATTTTAATTCATGTAGCTCAAACTCTAAAATAGAAGCTAAAATACGGGGAATGGCCGTATTACACACCCTTATATGAAATTGCATTGGGAATGAACGGTTGTCCCATAATTCAAGATAATCGCGGTAGCAATAATAGGGAAATCAATAGTATTAGATACACTTTTGGAGGTATCCCTGAAATTTTTTCATAATTTAGGATAGAGGCCCTATATAGGGTGACGGGTAGGTGTGCCTAGTAATTGCGTCCGAAACCCTAATTTTGGCTAATCATTGGAAATTAAAATAAAATTTCTTTTCTTCACTTTTTCAGGTAAATTGAATAGTTTTCCCACTTGAGTCGATGAATTTTTTGAGATTTGGAGAAAAATGTGAGGGTTGTCGATATTTTCCTCTCCTTTTGTTTTTTTTTTGTGTGTGTGTACATGGTCATTTCATGTGACCTCAATCTTTTAGTATCTGATTTTTGGCTGTAAATATTAGAAGATTTTAGTTATTTTGTACTTCAAGAGTCCTTGGAATCATCCGTTTCTGGGTTATTTAACTTCTTTATGTTTTTACATGAACTTAATTGTTTCTAAGTTATGACCAGAAACCCTAACGTTCAACCGAAATTACATAAATCAAGTTTCTAGAATTTGATTTCTTTCAATTCTAGAGTATTTTAGTGATTTTGGACCTCAACTGCTCTTAGAATCTTCAGTTTCTGGGTTACCTAGTTTCCATACTTTTTTAGTGGATGCAACAGTTCGTAAGATATGACAAGAAACCTTAAAATTCAACTGACAATACATAACACAATCACCTATATTTGATTTATTACTTTCAATTTAGAAGATTTTAGTGATTTTGGACCTCAACCTTACCCAGAGTCTTCGATTTCTGGTAAGTTAATCCTTTTAATTTTTTTACATGAATTAATCCACTTGTTAGTAACAGCTGAATCTTATGGTTCTTGATTTTCCCAGTGTTTGAGCTTTTCTTGCTAATAGTAGGGTTATATTCACTGTGCTTTCATACGTAGACGAGCATACTAGACTGTGTAAAATTTGATTCCTTTTGTTAATGCAGAACCCAGGGCAACTCAAGGTCCATTCGAGGGGTATATTGTGGAAAAAGCTCGGGGGTGGGAAAGCTGTGGAAGTTGATAAAGATGATGTTTTGGGCCTCACATGGATGAAGGTCCCCCGGACTAATCAACTTGGTGTGAGAACTAAGGATGGCCTCTACTACAAATTCTCTGGCTTCCGGGATCAGGTTTGTCGCCCCTTTATCTCTCTCTCTCTTATACACACACACACTAGATTTTAAATGTATGCTTATTATATTATCTGGCAAGCTTGAATGTTTTTCTCAAGTTATATGAATATTGGGGTTTCCTTTTGCAAAGGGTTGGACCTTGAGGAGGTACTTTTCAAATGCATTGTTGTTTACAAGAAAAGGGAAGAGTATGCTACTGTTGTCTTCTTTTTTAGGTCCATAAATAGATTGTGGCCGTTATTCATATGCAAACTTCCATATGGACCCTTTATTTAGATTGTATTTACTATGCTATGTACTTTTGTCATTGCGTGCAGGATGTTTCCACTCTTACTAGTTTTTTCCAAGAAGCTTGTGGGATAGCAACGGAAGAGAAGCAACTATCTGTCAGTGGGAAAAATTGGGGAGAAGTTGATTTAAATGGTAAGTGAGATTAAAGCCAGGTTGTAATTCTGTGAGATCTTTATATTTTCAATGGTTGTGGGGAGGACAAGAGACAGATTATAATTCATACTTTTTCAGCATGTTTGATGCTTTTTACTTTATATCGTAACATGAGATTTTGTTGGCTCGACGGTGCTGAAATATTTTGTTAACCCGTTTTACCAATTGAAAAAGTTCATTTCTGAAATGCCTTTTTGACTGCTTTGATTCCATTTGTCGTCTCCATACATGATATGACTGATGTTTGAAAACAAATCTCATGCAACTCATTGATTTTCTTAAAATTGTAGGGAATATGCTGGCCTTTATGGTTGGGTCAAAGCAAGCATTTGAGGTGTCTTTAGCAGATGTCTCCCAAACTCAACTGCAAGGGAAAAATGACGTCATTTTGGAGTTCCACGTGGATGATACGACTGGTGCTAATGAGGTTGCTTTCTGCCATAACTGGTTTTCTTTAACTTTTACTATCTTTTCCAAGCTGGTATGTGGGAGATTTTATTGAACGTACCCTCTGGGATTATGATTTCAGAAAGATTCTCTGATGGAGTTAACATTTCACGTTCCTAATTCCAATACGCATTTTGTTGGTGATGAGAATCATCCTGCAGCTCAGGTTAGTATCTCCTGGAGTGTGTGTAAATATTTGTTAGATACTGCTCGATTTTCATTATTTCGGGCTATTTTTGATGTTAGGTTTTCCGAGACAAAATCATGTCAATGGCCGATGTTGGTGCTGGCGGTGAAGAGGCTGTTGTTACTTTTGACGGAATTGCAATCCTCACGCCCAGGTAACTATTGGGCAGCTTTGGCTAGCATATGCTTACAGTTCGATTTGTTATGTGTGCCTTGTATTCTGCTTGGAAAAATCAAATGAGATATTTCCTATCTGTAGGGGCCGGTACAATGTTGAACTGCATCTTTCATTTCTGCGTCTCCAGGGACAAGCTAATGACTTCAAAATTCAGTACAGCAGTGTTGTTCGCCTTTTCCTATTGCCTAAGGTTCCTTTTTTCCTAATAACAAGTTTGGGAAGCATCTTTTTCATTTTTGTGAAAATGATGGTAGCAGAACCAAAATTGAAACTTTGTGTTTTTGTGCAGTCTAACCAACCCCACACCTTTGTTGTTGTTACTCTTGATCCGCCTATTCGTAAAGGCCAAACTCTGTACCCTCATATTGTCTTGCAGGTATTCTTTATGTTGCATACTCGAATGCACTTTAAGCTTTCTTTGCATTAGATATGCATTTGCTCATTTTAATTTTATATTGTCACTGCTTTTATGCAGTTTGAAACTGACTTTGTAGTGGAAAGCGCATTATCCATGAATGATGATCTTTTTGCTACCAAATACAAGGACAAGTTGGAGCGATCATATAAGGTACTGTGAATATCAGAGAACATCACCCAACCCTCTCTCTCAGTTTCTGTCTCTCTTCCTACCATTTTCTTGTTCCTGTTCTTTATTCTCCTTTTGAGTTCATACTTCATAGAAGTTAATGCAAGTTTAATATAGATATGCTTTGATGGAGATTTATTACCTCTCATTAGGGACTCATTCATGAAGTGTTTACATTGATATTACGTGGCTTATCTGGTGCGAAAGTTACAAGACCAGGAAAGTTCCGTAGTTGTCAAGATGGTTATGCTGTTAAGTCTTCGCTGAAGGCTGAAGACGGTCTCCTGTATCCACTTGAAAAGGGATTTTTCTTTTTACCAAAGCCACCAACCCTTATTCTTCACGAAGAGGTATTTTGACTACACCAGTGTCTAATCTTTAGGATGCATTGGTAGATTATTTTGCACATATATAGCTTTGCTAACTCGTGGTGGACTTGCCTTCTGCTGTCTTACTACGGATTGACTATGTGGAGTTTGAGCGGCATGCTGCTGGAGGGTCAAATATGCATTACTTTGATCTTCTTATCAAACTGAAGACCGAGCAAGAACATCTCTTTCGAAACATTCAGAGGAATGAATATCACAATCTCTTTGACTTCATTAGGTTAGTTTGCAAATCTGATTTTCATTCAGAGTACAGATGTGTGGAAGTTCCATAAAAAGTCTGACCATTGTCTCTTTCAATAGCGCAAAAAATCTGAAAATCATGAACCTTGGAGACATCCGAAAGGCAGATGGAGTCGCTGCTGTTCTGCAGAATGAAGATGATGATGCTGTTGACCCCCATTTGGAGCGGATTAAAAATGAAGCTGGTGAAGAAGAGAGCGATGAGGAGGTAAGTTTCATCCTTGGTGATCAAGCGGATATTTTGTTAGATTAGTTTTTGTTGCTGTTTTCTACTTCTTCAGATGTGTAGTTTTAACACTTTGATTTATCACTTCTATTTAGAGATTGAATTCAGTATCACATGCTGCTTTAGTTTGATGGGGAACTGCCCAAAATAGGAAAGAAGACGCAGGATTATGGTTTTTACTTTTGAAATTTTGTTTCAACCATTTTCTTTTGGCCTCTATAATGTTTCTCTTTTGCTTAAGTGGCTCATAATTGTTGTATATGATCTATATCTTCATTCTCTGCCGTAAGTAACTGCGTGAACTTTAAAACATAGTGGGGCTTTATGTAGGATGAAGATTTCGTTGCTGATAAGGATGATGGAGGATCACCTACAGATGACTCTGGAGGAGAGGATTCTGATGCTAGCGAAAATGGAGAAGTTAAAGAGGTGAACCATTACATCTTTTCTTGCTCTATTTCTTCAAATGTATTTAAGACACAATGACATTGAACTCACTTTTAAAAACTGTTGCTTCAGAAACCCATGGCAAAGGATGTTAAAAAGGTACAATCTACTTCCAAAGCATCCAGTAGTGGTGCTAAATCGAAAGACGGGGACAATGATATCTCGAAGAAAAGGAAGCCAAAGAAGAAGGATCCAAATGCACCAAAGAGGGCCCTGTCTGGTTTTTTGTTCTTCTCAAACAGTGAAAGGGAGGTCAGCATATGTTGTTGATAAATATTTTTGAAGTTTTAGTAGTTGTCAGCTACTTTTAAATGAGCTAGAATATACAGCGTATAAGCAATTTTCTATAAGTAATTTTCCTCCTTCAGTGAAGATAGAAAAATTTGTACTTAATATTTAATTTGTTAGGCTTTTGTGTGGATATGTAAGTTGTGGCTAAAAGTTTGTATGACGTCGTGCTTGCTGCTTGTCCAAGAGTATGTAGCTAGTAGTCATAAAGTGTACAATTTTCTCTTTTAGTAAATAGAGAAAAAAGGACCTCGTGGTCTATCTTCTTTGGGTTTATTTGTGTTTATGTAGTTGGTTATTGGAAGTTTGTGTGACATAGTACATTCTGCTGATCCAAGAAAATGAGGCAGCCAAAACACTTATGAGATATGATGGTTTATGCTTGTGATTTTGTTCTCTGTTCTTCGTTGTATTTGAACTTGAAACCAAATGTCTTGCGAATATGCAGTATATAGAAGTTCTCATGTATGTTGTTTGTTCTACTCATGTATCAAACCCCACAAAGTCCTTTGCATTCATGATAATTGTTTGTCCTCTGTTTATGATTGCAGAATATAAAGCAAAACAATCCTGGAATCTCATTCACTGATGTGGGACGGATGCTTGGAGATAAATGGAAAAAGATGACAGGTTTAGCCCATCTAGCATGATGTTTTTTTTTTTACTTTTACTTTACCAATTGTTTCTGCTCTTTGATTTTGCCTAAAATTATGATTGCAGCTGAGGAGAAAGAACCATATGAAGCAAAGGCTCGTGCAGATAAAAAGCGCTACCAGGATCAGATCACTGGTTATAAGAACCCGCAACCCATGGATGTAGATTCTGGGAATGATTCTGGCAGTGACTAGTTCTCATGCAATCTTTTGTGGTCATTAAGTGGCTAGGTGAACCAGAGAGATGGTTTACCGTCCGGTGGTTGTCAGCAGTTTGAGTCCTCTTATCTCCAACTCATGAACTTAGCTCATACAAAGATGGATTTTGGGCTTTTAGTTTATTGGATATTCTATTTAAGGCGGAGATTATGATGGTAGAGAATCTTGTAGTGTTAGAAATACCATGAGGATGTTGAAAAAAATCTAAAAATAGTACTCATATTTGATTTTGCTATAGAGCCTTTTCTGGTTTAGTTTCTACTTCCTTTTACTTAACCCTTTATTTGCTGAGGATGATAACTGAGTTTTTACTTTATTGCTTGTACATTTATATGTACTCGCGTATAGCGAGGAGTGAGTGATATTGCGAACCTGGAGAAAAAAAGACTTAACGGGGACAAATTTTACAAATTTTTGAGAAGCGTTTTAAGCTTGGACTCGAGATCGTTTTAAGCACAAGTCAGAACTTTTAGCAAAGCATAAGTTCGTATGTTTGAGCTAGTCAAAATTCTGGCATTTGCAGTCTTATCGTAGCTGATTATAACTGTTAATGTCATCAAAGATGGTATAATATTTTTTCGTAGTTTATTTTTATTAGGATAGTTGTCTTAAGGACCTGACCTTGGTAATTTGAGAGTAGGGCCTGGAATGGACATGAGTCTTGCTTGAACATCTTGAATTTGAATTGCTAAATAATTGATTTGAACTTTGAGTTATTCATTAACACGTTCAAGATCGAGCTTAAGAATTACTTGTTTCGGTTTTTAATTGCAGCTTGAATTACTCGTTTGGATTTGAGCTCGAATTTGAGTAACAAGCTGCTTGACTCCAAAGACAAGGTATTGTTAGATTAATATGTTTTTATGATTTATTATAATTTACATTAAATACTTAATTTATACTTGAATATAAAAAATATAATTAAATATTCATATAATACTTTTCAAATGGGGTTCTAGTCAAGCTCGAGCTTGGGCTTTGGGTTCGAACCCCAATTCAACACAAAACTTGATAAAATGACAGGACATAAGATTAATCTTGTGTGAGTTATTATGTTTAATAAAGTTTAATGGTCTAACCGCCGCCATATTTCTATTTATGTATTTTCTGAATGGATAGATAAAATAAAGACTTTCTTGATGAGCAATAAAACTCCCATTTCTTTTGCCCAAAGACAAACAGAAAATAATTATCATACCACCGGCGGTCAAATTAGAAACCTAAACCTCTCCATACAAACGCGCCACGTGTCCACTCCATACACCTCATTTCTAAATCAACGGATCAAACTACACCCACATTCAATCAACGGTTGATATTCGCTGAAGCACGAAAGGCAAAGCACACCATTCAAAGCTCGGTCCCAAGCTAGGGCTTTACACTATATAAACACACCTGTATCGCTCCTCCACGGTGTATCTCTCTCTCTCTCTCTCTCTCTCTCTCTCTTTCTCAGCTTCTTCAATGGCGAAGGGACCTGGCCTTTACTCTGAGATTGGCAAAAAAGCTCGAGGTGCTCTCTCTCTCTCTATATATATGTGTGTGTGTGTGTGTGTACATTTGTATAAATATGAGATAATAATTTGTTTCTATGAATGTATATGTAGATCTTCTATACAGGGACTATCAGAGCGACCACAAGTTCAGTATCACCACCTATTCTTCCACCGGAGTTGTAAGCTCTTCTTATATCTCTGCAGATCTGTTTTGTTTGTATATATGTATTGCACAGCGGAATAATTATGCATGCTGTATTTTTTTTTTTTGAGGTAGAATAATTAGTTGAATTATTAATTTTTAGGATGCTGTGGATATAGCCATTTTCATTGGGAATGACAGTTGATTTGTCAAGTAGCGTCCCGTGCTTGTTATTTTAGGTTGAATAATTATATGAATTACTAAATATTTTCTTGGTTAGGATAGATTTTATGGATATACTTATGTTTGCAGGAGACAACTGTTGATTCAATAAGTAGCATCCTGTGTTTATGATTAATGTTGAATAATTAGTGAGTTAATATTTTTGTTGTTTAGATAGATTTTATATATATTAATGTAGAATATTTAGATGAATTACTTAATATTTTCTATGTTTGGATGCATTGCATGGGCATAGCTGTTTTAGTAGAAAGTGGCGGTTGATTTGTTAAGTAGCATCCTGTGCTTAAAATTGTATTTTGGCAATTGTATTGTGTAATTGTGAAATGGTTTGGTTATTTTGCATTTGCTTGTAACTTGTGGATTTTTATTTGACTTGTTCTTGGTTCTTGTTTATTTGGATATGGTTGATATTTGTTTATGATTGCACATAATTCTGATCCGTGTGTCTCCTTTTCTGTTTCAGTTTTGTTTTTTTTAATAATGTGGAAATTACAACTGTGACTTGTCAGTTTAATTTTATGGTTCTAAGTGAATGGTATTGGGTTATGAATGTGATGGATAAATCGATGGGAGGTAGGCGGTAGACAGTTGAAGTTATTGGTTCTACGTGCAGTTATTTTAAATGTGTTTCAGTAAAATATTGTTCCACTTGCATCTAAGTGTTTTACTCTGTATGATGGGAGCAAGTAGAAAATTTTCCAAACTTATATTAGGAGCTTAGGGGTGAAATTGTGAAATACAATTTAGACCGATATTGATACGAGTTAATACATGGACTAGTCAGAGTTCTTGTTCATATCATTTAGTCGTTATGTTATTATTGTATCAAGTTTTTAAGTTGACATACAAATTTTTCTTCATTTTTCTTTTCATTCTTTTCTGCATGTGATTAGTTTATGAGTATGCCCTTTTTTATTATCAATATGGTGCACCATGTTCATGATATATCCTGGAGACAAAATATTTGGGGTTTTATTTTGGAGTTTTTTGAAAGAAAGGATGGTATTTGAAGATGGATCGCTAGGAAGCACAAACTCCAAAATAGGTGTCATGTCACTCTTGAACACGTATCGGACACACATACTTTTTGGACATTTCGAAATACGTGTCTGACACGCCACGTGGCGAGTCCAAAATGCTATTTAATTATTTAAAATTTGGACACACGATGGACTCATTTTGAACGTGTCATGGACACGGCGGATCAATTTTTACCTTTTTTTTACTTCAATAAATTTTTATTCATTTTCAATCATACATTTTGTTGATTTTCACAAATCACGTTTCAGTAGTTTATTCCTTTAGTGCATAATATGTTTTTGGATCTTTTGATAATTGATACTCGTTAGTAAGGTATGCTAGATTATAACGAAATGCAATTTCTTAGTTGCTACTTTGAGCCAATAACTAATAAATAACTTTACGAACTTATAAAAGCTATTAAAAAAATGAAAAAATGGCGGATCCCCGTCGTATTTGTGTGCAGAATTTTTTGAAATTTGCCGAATCCGTGTCCACACTTGTATCCGTATCTGTACCCGTGTCTGTATCGGTGCTTCTTAGATGAATTGGAACTACAATTTCTTCTTCATTTGAACCAGATTTTGTTGTGTGCTCTTTGATTCAAAATTCTCCTTGAGTTGGTGCGTTGCTCGTGTCAAATGCAGGAGATTATCTTTGTTGAGCCAGCTGTTTCTATCTGAGTCAGTCTCTGGAATTTGAGCATTCTATTTTTTCTTAACATAGGCTATTACTTCATCCGGAACAAAGAAAGGTGAACTGTTCCTTGCTGATGTCAACACTCAGCTGAAGAATAAGAATATCACAACTGACATCAAAGTCGACACTAGTTCCAATGTAAGTTCCTTGCTCTTGCTCTTCAATTGTATTTTTTTTATCATGTGTTATTTTTATAATTTATGTGTTCGTAGCTTTTTTGCATGGCATAGTCTTTCAAGACTGACTTGTTGGCATCGAGTGGGATATATTGAGAGTAGTTAGACTTTCATATACAGAGTTTTTGTAGATTGATACTAGAAAGACAAAATTACGGAATGATGATGTGTAATCTGTCTTATTTTTAGTACGGCAAAGGGCACAATGTGGACATTAAAGATTTTTTGGGAGGGTCTTGATCTGTTTGGCCCGAGTGGCTTGCAAACTTATGAGGATCTTCATTACGATTTTGCTTTATCTAATGGTTTACTCCTACTGGTTTATACAGTCGATGTAAGACTGTTATTATCTTTGTGGTAGTGGGAGTAATCTAAGCTTGGTTTTCTTGCCTGGAAGGTGAAGAATAAGTTTTGTTCATTTCTTGAACAATTATTATCTATGTTCATTTCTTGCTTTAAACAAGGATGTCAAAGCGTGTCCCAGGCACGTATCGTTTTATATGAT
>MKEJ01050132.1:0-13062 GCA_001753735.1 Embelia ribes | reverse complement strand
TTTCTTCTTCTTGTTTTCTTGTTCTTTCTAAGCTTTCATGTAACACATATACATATATTAATGGCGATGTTGGGGAAAGGAAAGAAACTCACATTCAAAAGTTTTACTTGCTCACTATATCGCGAACCTTGTGGATAGTTAGGATATGTTTGATATCGAGATGCTGATTTTTTATTTTCTTCACTTTCTTGGTGACAAAGCTGATTCTACTTATTAATGTTAGTAGTTGCGTTATGGTATTAGATGTTAGCTCCAAAATCTAGTAGCTTTTGTTGTAGTATTTTGGATATTGAGGCATAATGCATGTAGATGTTAACTTGGTAGCTTATATCGTTTCAGAGAAGAAGTCAAAGGAGAAGCGGAAGAGAAAGCACAACAAGCATGGTGATCAGTCAGTGAGTCCTCGTTACTTGTACTGAGAAGTGTGGATTTCTTTTGTTTATGCATATGCGAGACATATGTTGTTAGTACCTATAGGTTCAAGCAATGCTGGTTCATTTGAAGTAATAGCGTGGGAATTTTTGCATGTCTATGTATCAGAGTATCCCTTTTCAAAGCCTTCTAACTTGAGTATCATCTGGCGTGGTCTAAAATTCCACTCGTGTAATTGATTAGATGACACTGAGTTTAGGGTGTGGGGCGTGGCTTTTTATGTTTTTCCGGGTACTAAGACATGAAAGTACCTATTGAGAGTGCATGATAACTTGGTACACTTCCATCCTGAACGGGTCAATGTAGCTGTTGATCCTTTAGTGTTTTTTTTTTAATTGGTAAAAAAAAAAAAGGCTTCAAATCACTTCATGGCGTAATTTAATATGACAGAATTGAAGCATTGAACTGGGAAATAATCTTTTAATTGAGAAAATACAAGATTGTGGATGACAATATGGTTTCTTTTGTCCCCTTATTTTTGTTGTTGTTTATAATCTTTTTTTCATTTAGCTGTTAAGTTGGAATATATCTTGTGGCTATCTTGATCGGGAAACTCCCATTCATTTAGTTTGTGCTTGATGGTAGTCCCGTCCGGTTATGATTGTGATTTCAGATTCTCTTTTTCTTGTTTGACTGAGTGCCTAGAGCGAAGGAACTGTATAAGATTGGAGCTCACAGAATCTAGTTGCTAGATCAGTTTGTGGCCAATATTTTGGAGCAATCCTGTCGGATAGTCTTTATGTGCAAGAAGCAAGTTTTATGTTTCATAAGAATTCTATTTATCATTTATTATTTATTTATTATTATTCTTTTTATTTTATTTTTGTGCTTTTCTTGATGTCAAATTTACATGCTAATGCTATCGTCCATCCATAAATATCTGAGAAGTATTTTAATTCGAGAATTAATAATCACTGCAAATCTTATATGGTCATTGAAGTGAAACAGAAATTCTGACGAAAATATAGACTTTCATTTGCATTTGAATTTGATAGTCTTACATTTTGTTTAACGAACAAATTTAGCGAGATAATGTTGATTAAATTGGGAAATCCTTGTACAATGGAGAATGCCTCTCTTTGCATTTTAAGCTTTTACTTGGTAATACAACCCAAGACTCTGGCCGGTGAAGGGTTTTTTTTTTTTTCGTTTTCTAACATCTACTTTTAACATGTTGCTTTATAATTGTTTGTGCTAAATTTTTTACTTCTGATTGTCTCTCAGAAACTGCAGATCCAAGAACTGACCCCTGATGATTATTTCTCTAAGAACAACGAGTTTGCAACTTGGCTGAAGGAAGAGAAAGGCATGTTCTTTTCGGATCTTGCATCCGATTCCGCTCGCAAATTTTTTTCGGAATTTGTCGAGGAATGGAACAGTAAGAAGCTGGAATCGCGATACTATGAAGGCATTGCGACCGGACCAAGGACGGCACATAAATGGAAAATTAGGAAGTAGTTTTATCCTCTATTTTCTTGATTTTTTTCTTGTCAAGTTGTAGTGATACTTTAAAGATGTATCTAGTGGTCAAGTGGTGCTTTTTAGCAGTCATTTCTGAATGATAACAATATATCAGAAATTTCAGTTTATGTAGAAAATAACCATGCTTTTTAGTATTCAGTTTTAAAAAAGTGAAAGCTTATTTGGTCTTTTAGCCTTTTCTATTTAGTTTTTTAAAAGTTGGGTTTTATTCCACGGCCAATTGTAAGAAACACTTTTTTTTTTCTCTTACTATTATTATTAATATTTTGCTTTCTGTTTCCATAAGTTATTGGGAAAATGGAGATGCACGTAATTTTCATAATAATGGTCTTTTATAAATGAATTCGGTGAAGTGACAGATATTTCTTTTCCATAATTTTGACATATAAAAATATTATGACATTTCATTGTTATGGCATTTTTTAAGTACGATACTTTTCCATTTCAAACTCAATTGAGATAAATTTTGATATGCTTCAAGTTCTAAAATTTATGAAATTAGTTTATGATCTGACTTGTCTCTTTTTATTTTTTATTTTTTATATCAATTAAAATTGCCTTTTTTTATTCAAAAAACAGTTGTTTGAGCTTTTGTTCTGACACCAAAACCATTTCCACACCCATAAGCACACTCACACCCATTTTTCTCATTTAATTTCTACATTTTACTCTTTAAATTTTTTTTTTCTAAAAATTCATATTTAAAAATCACCTCATCAATTTTTCTAAAACATTTATTTAAAATTATAGAATAATTATATATATATTATAAAAAAATATTTTTTCTTAATTAATATTTTAAAATTTTGCTGAAAAAATATTTTTTTAATAAAAAAATATAAATAATAAAGTTTTTCAATGATAAATGCTCTAAAGGATTTTGAAGTCGGGTCTTAGTTTCTTTCGAACCACTTCAGTACCCTCCGGCTTAATTCGAACCGGGAGGAGCAATCTCTCTCTCTCTCTCTCTCTCTCTCTCTCTCTCTCTCTCTTCTATGAGGATCCTCTCGCTTTTTTGCTCTATGGGTAACAGCAAGGTACTCGCTTTTTATCATTTTTATGTAGATTGTACTAAGATTTTTATGCCCCAGATGGAGAATTATGAATGAATGAGAAGATTATAGCATATCTGTATGTGGATTCTATTTAATTCCAAAAATTTTGTGTGCGGCGGAGTAGCTTGCCCATAACCTGTTTGTGCAAATGCTTGAAAGAAAATTCCGTGCTAGCTTTTTTGAAAAATAAATATATAAATTGACCCGGAAGGAGGTACTTAGTTTGCCAAAGGGGGGTTTTAGCACCAGATGATTTTTCAGTGTCAAAATTTTCAATGCCAAATTTTTTATTTATAATTTTAGTGCTAAATTTTTAGTGTAAACTTTTTTCCCCACAAATTTATTACTTATACACCCTTGAAAGTAGGAACTATTTGAATGTACTTCAACCCAAAAGCTCATCCATTTTCAAGAGATTGTACTAAAATTTTTATACCCCTGATGGAATTAAGTTAAATAAGAAGATTATAGCATGTCCATGTGTGCGGATCCTGTTTCAATTAAGTCAGTGACCTGTTCGTGAAAATGCTTGAAAGAAAATTCTGTGCTAGCCTTGATGAAAAATAGAGATAAAAGTTGAACCTTTAAAGAAATAACCTCATGTAAGGGTCCCCTTTGGTTTAATTTCTAGCTGTTGGATAAGGGCTGGTGTCAGTGTCCTATGACTTAATATACTTGTATAGTATCAGAAATTAGAAGTGAAACACGGTGATCAGACATAATTGTGTTTGACTTTTACCTTAGTACCATGCAAATAGACTGATCTTTTATGAAATGTGTGGGATAGCTTAGTAATTGTATTGCTACACGGGTTAGAATTGTAACAAATAGACGTAAGTACTTGTCTATTTTTAAATGTACTATACTTGTTAGACATTGCCAATAGTGTAATTAATACATGAATATCTTAACCATGGCAAAAGGAAGTCTTCTTTAATCTTGAATGGTTTTTTTAAACCTATTTTACTGTCTTAAGAGGGATAGTGGTCTTTATAGGAAAAACATAATAAAGATCTGTAACAGGCTAAGTATTAATTACCGTTGTGCCTTTCTTCATAATTATGCTATAATGGTTTTTCCCTTCATGAGTCCTATTCCATTTTTGTGTTCCTATTTTATTTCTGTGTTATTATATTCTGTTGCTCACAGGCAATGTGAAGTGACTGGGGAGAAACATGCGCTTGTCATGATTTAATGAAAATGTGTTGATCAAGGAAGTTGCTAAAAAAAAAAAAAAGAAGGCTTAATGTCTAGTGAGGCTAGCTTATTTTGAATGAAAAGATTGGTTTATGTATGTGATTGATCAACAACAAGAACAATGCTCCGCCATGGACGAGGAGGAACAAGGGTAGCATTCTATTCTTATCACCTTCTAGTGGTTTCTAAAAATAAAAGTACCAGCTCATGTACTAGTGCGTTTGAACCTAGCAATATCCTCCTTGTAGCTGCTGTTGTCAAAGCCCTCTCAGAAACTGGTGGAACTCGAAATTTGGATGGCAATTCCGTCCCCATCTCTGATGCCCTTGTCCTGCAGGTCCTGCAAAGGAGTTCTCTTGATGTATCCAAGAAATTAGATTTTTTTAGGTGGTGTTCTCTCAAGCCCAACTACAAACACTCTGCCAAAGCATACACCCAAATACTGAAATCCATCTGCCTCAGTGACCCTGACCACCACCACGAGATCATTGACCTGTTGAGCTCTATGAAGAGAGATGGCCTTGTTCTAGATTCTAGGACCTTTAAGCTACTGCTTGACACATTCATCCGATTGGGAAAATTTGATTTCGCTCTTGAAATTTTGGACCATATGGAGGATGAGTTGGGAAGGACTACCAGCTGCTTCGATCCTGATGTGTACAATTCGGTGCTGATTGCACTTATCCGTAAAGAGCAAAGGAATGCGGCTCTGTCCATCTTCTTTAAGCTTCTAGAATCTTCCAATAACAATGATGGTGATTCTTTTGTTATACCAGATGCTATTGTCTGTAATGAGCTACTTGTTTCCCTTAGAAAGGCTGATATGAAATCAGAATTCCGAAGAGTTTTCGACAAACTGAGAGAGAAGAAACAATTGGCATTGGATTTGTGGGGCTACAATATTTGTATTCATGCTTTTGGGTGTTGGGGCGACCTGAACATGTCTCTCAGGCTCTTTAGAGAAATGAAGGAAAATAGTGTAGGTCAGGATGGTTCCTTTGGTCCAGACTTGTGCACATACAATAGCCTTATTCATGTGCTTTGTCTGGCTGGGAAGGTGAAGGACGCTCTCATGGTCTGGGAGGAACTGAAGGTCTCTGGTCATGAACCCGATGCCTTTACCTATCGTATCATTATACAAGGTTGTTGTAAATCATACAGGATAGATGATGCGAGGAAGATATTTAGCGAAATACAATATAATGGGTTTCGTCCGGATACTGTTGTCTACAACTCAGTATTAGATGGGTTGCTCAAGGCAAGGAGAGTCCCAGAAGCTTGCCAACTTTTTGAGAAAATGGTTGATGATGGTGTGAGGAGTTCTTGTTGGACGTACAATATACTGATTGATGGGTTGATAAAGAACGGAAGGGCTGCGGCTGGTTACACGCTCTTTTGTGATCTGAAGAAGAAGGGGCAGTTTGTCGATGGGGTTACCTACAGCATTGTGATTTTGTGCCTTTGTAGGGAGGGTCAGCTTGAGGAAGCGTTTCAGTTGGTGGAAGAGATGGAAGCGAGAGGTTTTTTTGTGGATTTAGTGACCATAACCTCACTCTTGATTGGGCTTTATAGACAGGGTCAGTGGGATCGAGCGGAGAGACTCATGATGCATATCAGGGATGGAAATCTAGTTTTGAATGTTCTCAAATGGAAAGCGGGTTTAGAAGCTTCTCTGACTAGCAAACAGAGCAAGAAAAAGGATTTGACACCTATTTTTCCAAGTAAAGGGAACTTTAGTGACATAATGAATATGATAAGCTCACAACAAGATGAAGAGTTCCCTTCTCATGACACTGATCCGTGGTCATCGTCTCCATACATGGATTGGTTGGCTAATAAAGTGAACTCCAATGACCATTCCTTCCAAAAGTTCTTGTTGTCGAGGGGGAGAAGAGTTCAGGCCAAAAGCTTAAACTCTTTCGACATTGATATGGCGAATACCTACTTGTCGATATTTCTAGCCAAGGGGAAGCTCAGCTTAGCCTGCAAGCTTTTTGAGATTTTCACTGATATGGGTGTTGATCCTGTGAGTTATACATACAATTCCATGATGAGTTCATTTGTCAAGAAGGGCTATTTCAATGAGGCGTGGGGTGTTCTTCAGAAAATGGGCGATAGTTTATGTCCAGCAGATATAGCAACGTATAATGTGATTATCCAAAGCTTAGGGAAGATGGGGAAGGCTGATCTAGCCAGTGCTATTTTGGATAAACTGATGAAACAAGGCGGTTATCTTGACATTATGATGTATAATACTCTAATTAATGCACTAGGAAAGGCTGGCCGCTTAGATGAAGCCACAAAGTTCTTTAATCAAATGAGGGCAAGTGGGATAAACCCTGATGTTGTCACTTATAATACTCTTATTGAAGTTCATAGCAAGAAAGGTCAAGTGGAGGGTGCTTACAAGTTCCTGAAGATGATGCTCGAGGCCGGTGTTCCTCCGAACCATGTTACAGACACAACACTTGAGTTTCTTGGGAAGGAGGTTGAGAAATTGAGATGTCAAAATGCGTCTACACAGACCAAGGGCAAATTTTCATAGTGACAGTGCCAGAGATTGGTGTAACCATTACAGGTGGCGGAGAATAGGGTAAAGAACGAAGGTAGAGGGGGTGGTGGACATGGATGCTAGATGCCATTTCCAGTCACACAGGCATAAGCAATCTTATACAGAATTTACGAGGTAATTTTAGGAAAAACAAAAATAACCACCATGACATATCTGAAAAGTAATATGGTTTGCAGGATTTTTTTGTAAAGCCTATAACTGTTGCCAAAAAAGTGTTTTGACCAATTTGTTTTTCATCTGTTCTTTACTGTCTTAATTTATCGTCTTTTGGATTGTTTAAAATCTTTTGTTTTCTATATTATTGATCAATAATCAGGGTCTTGCATTTATCTTTCTACTTGGAACCCTAATATCTCTTTAGGAATTAGCATCTCATGGTTGTTTGTTTCGGACACTCTCTCCTCTACTTTGGTTGCAAGTGTGTTAACATTTCCTGTTCCAGTCTAGTGGCCCTTTCCATCTTGCAAGCTAAAATCGTACTTTGATGAAGCACTCGTGAGACAGGTTCACCATGGAATATGTTTCCAACGCAATGTTTCAACTAGTTGCGAAATGAATTCCCTCATCAAAATGTAATGGCTTTGAAGAGCTACATTTGGAAAATCTTTTTATCAACTGTCAAGGATTATCCGTAAGATTGTCTGGTAGAAAAAAAAAGTCCTTAATAAAAGGTCATGAATGGAACACGAGCACTTTGTTTACTTAGATTTTCTTACAAGGAATCCTCACACAGAACATAGCGTACAACCGAGTTCTCTGTGATTCTATGGCGAGTGTACAATCGAGAAGAACAGCTGTGATCTATGGTGGGCTTACATTCGGAAAGAAAGGCCTTGATTTCTTTGCCATCATGTTTTAAGTTCACCTGCTGCTGAGGGAATAGAGTAATTTGAAATCTGTTGTAGCTGTGAAATTAATTTTTCATCTACCGCTGCCATTATTATGAGGAAGTTTATTTCTTCCATTTTGGCTTGATTAAGGGTTTGTTTGGTTGCTGCTTTCTAAGTAAAAACCTGAATGCGTCCAAAACAACAAATAAGCTTAGTTTAAAAGCTGAGCAACCAAACTTTGTTCAGTTTTATAGCAATGAGTGGTGGACCTGAAACAAGGACTTTGATGCCATATTAAGTGATGTGTTGCTACCTCACATAAAATCTTAAACTGTTTGAAAAAGACATTATGTAGGAAAAAAACCTTAAACTACTATTTTTAATTATGTAATCCTAGCGTAAGAGCCTACAAATTATTTACAAATCGTAACATCAGTAGATTTTTCTCAACAACAGACCTCAGCTTGAAATATTTGAACTGATTTGAGAAGTGTATTATGTAATAATTCTCGACAGTGACGGATATCGATTCTGTTGGCACATTCACTATGTTTCACAAAACACTTAAATATCTCAAGAAAGGTGGATATGGTAGAAGCTTATCTAGTGGCGGAACAATCCTTAATATCAGTGTTACGTTGCATTACACAATAGCTTGGTATCAAGTCCATGTCTCTGCTTCTAAGGTTTGTTATATGTTTCCTAGCAGTAAAACTTTTGAACTTCAACATATTATATGCATAAACACGCAAAATTTACTCACATATATATGTTTAGTTCAAGGTTAATCTTTTCTATTCCATCAGGCGGCTTTTGATGCCGTAACAAGAAACTTGTCACTAGAGTGGGGCCCAAACTAAGACATAAGAGTCAATGGCATTGCGCCGGGCCCATTAGGTGATACTGCAGGCATGAGTAAGCTCGTTTCTGATGAGATAAATAACAAAACAAGAGAATCTATGCCCTCATATGAGCTTGGATAGAAATGGGATATCACTATGGCTACTCTTTTCCTCGCATCTGATGCTGGTTAGTAAAACAATGCCCGCAGTTAAATACTGAATGCAACTTTTCATTTCAAACTGGGTTAGTTTCTTAGTTAACCTAGTGTATGTGATAAAAAATTTCGCACACATAATATGATGATTGTCTGATATTGATTAATGTTTTGATACTTGTACTCGAGGTTTAATTAAGCTATCCGTAACTCTAGTTTATTCTGTGAGATTGCTTTTTTCGTCCTCACTGTATCTTTATGTTTTATCATATGTTCATTTACATTTCATTAAGTAATGATTAAGTCTTTATTGCTGCTTGGTTTTTACCCTTGTTTATCTCCTATTTTAGGTTAAATGTTAACGAGGCAGAGAAAGGCTGTATATATAAGTGTTTTCTGAAAGATCAAAATTTAGGTAAGGAGAATAAGGCTAGTGTAATTTTAGGTGTCTGGCTGAAGATTTTAGATGATGATAAACAAGCTCGTTGTTAGATTGTTTGGGGTTATATGATGAGAAACAAGTTTGAATAGGGATTTGTTATGCATGCCTTTATTCTATATGATAGGTAATAGTAAATGCCAACACTACGTGTAAGAAAATCGGTACGTAAACTTAGTAAAAGGGGTAGCTTTAGGCAGTCTAAGTTCCTGATTTGCTGTTTCACTAATTTTGCACTTGAGGAAATGCATACTAAATTTAGGAATCTCTTACTTTCCATGGCAAATATTTTTCTTCAAAACTGTCTTTTTCAATGATGTTTGTGCTGTTCAATTTAATCAGAACTGTTTTAACACTAGGTTTGCATACTTAGGGGACCGTCGGTTGGGGTCTCAGTGCTGGAGCGTGGAGATATCCTCATCGTTATTAATGACCGGTTCCCTCGTGATTTTGTTTCAGATATTTTCACCAAGGCTATGTTGTCGAAGGAGGATGCATCTGGTATTGATCCACTGGCAAAAGACGGAGCTGGTTTAACCTTAAACATTGAAAATCAGGATCCTAAACACTGGTCCTTTTTTCCAGAAATTGACAGGGGATGAGTTTGCTAGAAAGGATGTATCTCTTATTGACCAGGACCATTTTGGTTATTCATCTGCACTTCCAAAAGTTGAAGAATCAGCTACAAGTTATATATTTACACCGTTAACAACAAATGATCTCTCGTCGACCCATGTGGGTACCCAGGTGAGCTACATTGATGATGATCAGACAGGAACACCTGGAGCAGTTGGAGCTGATATTGGGACTTTGCGCTCAGATTATGGTCCTAATCAAGAGAATGGCATTGATAGTATGCATTTTGGTGCTTTTTCTGTGAACCCAACTACTCACGATTTAGAGTATGAGGTAATGTGTTACTAAATAAGTGTTTGTTCTTGAGAATATGTGTTTTTGCTATCATATCTATTAAGCTATCCTTTTTAACAAATACAATTTTTTGGATGCTTTCAGGAAGGTATTGGGACCATTGGGTTTCCTTCTTTAGATCTGTCATTAGAAAATTTTGATATCCATAGCTTGCAGGTATGATTTGTTGCACCATTAGTGTATGTCAGATAGATTAATGTTAAATTGTATGAAAAATACTTAAGAATCTGTAGGTTTCTTCAGCTAATTACAGATAGTTTTTCTTGTTCAGTTTTAGTTATCTTATCCCACTCATCCCATTTTATGACATTCATACTTTCCTGAAGCATAATATATTGTTTAAATGCCATAACAGAAAGCATAAAAATGAAAGAAATGTTTTGTGAAGGTTTATCACATTTTGTGGATGTGAGAAGTGTGAGAAGTTGTTATCTAGGGTAATGGGTTTTGACAAAAACCTGTACATTAGTAAGATGCTTCTATTATTGCCATTTATTTTTTCACTATGTGAGCAATAATTTAAGCCAGTCAAATGATGAACAAAATGAGAACTGATACCCGGATTGAACTACTTGGTAAAGGGGGACGTGCAACAACAGCTCTTTGCTCTTTTCATTTGTTATTATTTTTATAAATGCATTTTTCCTCTCTGGATAATCAAGACGCACTTTACCTTGAGATTGTTCAGCAATTCTATAGCTTCGTGATCATTTTTTAATGATCTCATGCTGGTGATTTTATCAGATCATTAAGAATGCAGATCTTGAAGAACTGAGGGAACTTGGTTCTGGCACATTTGGGACAGTCTATCATGGGAAATGGAGAGGAACAGATGTTGCAATCAAGAGAATAAAGAAGAGCTGCTTCACTGGTCGATCATCAGAGCAGGAGAGATTGGTATTTATTCTGTGTTAATCATATTCTTACTTCTAACCCATCTTCTCATGTCTGAGACTTTTCCAATGGCGTCTTGCATGCTAATATAGTTCTTTTCTTAGACGATTGAGTTCTGGAGGGAAGCAGAAATTCTATCAAAGCTACACCATCCCAATGTAGTTGCTTTTTACGGTGTAGTGCAAGATGGACCTGGAGCCACACTAGCTACTGTGACGGAATTTATGGTTGATGGTTCTCTACGACATGTTTTACTTCGAAAGGATAGGTAATACACCCTTCTACAGTTGGGTTTTTCCATAATGTGATCATTCAAGTTCTATTTTCTTTAACTGGCCTTGACGATTCAGCGATTTTTGTTTGTTAAACTAAAAATTTTTATCTGTTAATGAGTTTTTCTTTAGTATGCAGGCAATCAAGTTTTCTTGTTGCATGCTGCTGTTGTATAAAAACCAACTTTCTCATAAATTGTTTCTCTTTGGTATTTACCTGTCTAGAGACGCTTCAAACAGTCGCTGGCACGTATTATATAAAGTAGTGCTCTCAAACAATTGTGCATATTCGGAAAGAAATTTGAATTTAACTTCAAACTTGGACCTCTGTTATTGCTGTCAATCTAATTTTCTGCATTCGCGTTGATACAGCTTTTCCTTGCATATGTTTTTCTGTTGCAGGCATCTTGATCGCCGGAAGAGGCTTGTTATCGCCATGGATGCTGCCTTTGGAATGGAGTATTTGCATTCGAAAAATATTGTCCATTTCGATTTGAAATGTGACAACTTGTTGGTCAATTTGAAAGATCCTACTCGCCCCATTTGCAAGGTTATTTTGATGTTTTCTCATTTCAGACTTTGTACTACAGAGAATGTTCCAATACCTCCGACATATATCAAACGGTGTCCAATTCTCTGTTGGGTTTCTAACATTTTATATTTAACTTTATTTCTTAGGTAGGTGATTTTGGGCTATCAAAAATAAAACGCAACACCTTGGTTTCTGGCGGAGTTAGAGGAACTCTACCATGGATGGCTCCAGAGCTGCTGAATGGCAGCAGCAATAAAGTTTCTGAAAAGGTTATGCAGAAGTTTAAAATAGATATTATTGTTTTCCTTTGTTTTTCGAAAAGTAATATTTGTAGTGGGGTTTCTTGTTGAATAGATAGTGGTTGTACGGTTTGGTCTCTTTACATTTTTCCCTTCACTTTAGAAATTTTGTTTTTATTTTCTTTTTCTTGGGAGATATTTAAATTCCTCGAGGACGATTCACAGTTATCCTTCCTCGCTAGATTGGCTTTAAACTATCTGTTTCGATGAAGAATTGATGAAAAGAAGATTTATCGTTTTTCTTCAAAAGCGTTTGTTCTATCTCTTTGCTTGCCAATCATGATCTGCAACATCATGTTAGCGTAAACTGAGCACCGTTGCATATTCATTTGCAGGTCGATGTATTTTCCTTTGGGATTGTGCTGTGGGAGATTCTCACTGGCGAGGAGCCCTATGCGAACATGCACTATGGTGCAATCATAGGTGAGCCATATGTTCTGCTTATCTGGCTCCCTAGGTTTTGACTCGATTAGATGGTATCAGTGGGTAGCTTGGTTGAGGACACCTCCGCAAATAGATTTACTTGCTTTAGACTTACTGGCTCAAATGTGGCCCAATGTTTACATGGTCACTCACAGACATAGTTGAGCTCTACAAATTTGCATCTGATCTCTCTCTCTCTCTCTCTCTCTCTGCAGGCGGCATTGTTAACAATACACTAAGGCCTTCCATACCAAGCTACTGTGATGTAGAATGGAGGAGGCTGATGGAGCAGTGCTGGGCCCCTAATCCTGCTGCAAGACCATCCTTCTCAGAAATTGCTAGTCGGTTACGCGTGATGTCCTCTACTAAGCCTAATCAAAGAGCTGCCTCCTAAGACATAATTTATGTTTCTTTTCATTTTGTGTACTAAAGTTCAGCTTGTAAAATTTATTAATGTACTACATGAGTGCTGCTAGTTATCCCAATGTTCTTGAGATCTACTAGATGAGCGCTGCTAGTTTTGTCGGTTGCTATACAAGTAATAGTTTACCCCATGGTCGGAATTGTGATTGTATCTTAAAACTTGATGTTTTATATTGAATGCTGAAGTGATCTGATAGATCCCAGTGTTCTTGGATGTACCAGACGAGTGCAGCTTGTTTTTTTGGTTGCTATACAAGTAATTTGTGATTGTATCTTAAAACTTGA
>MKEJ01050122.1:0-10859 GCA_001753735.1 Embelia ribes | reverse complement strand
CTCACGAGCTTCACAATTCCCACAAATCTTATAACTTACCAAATTGTATGTAACTCAAATATGATATTTGATCTCCACAATAACTCACTAATCCTCACAACTCCAAACCCTTACGTCTAACACACAACACATTAATGCTCACAACACATTAATGCTCACAACACCTACTATGGTCTCGCTATACGTGAAATAATAATATTATAATGCATTATATAATACTATTAAATGCGAAAATTTTACCCACAATATCCGGGACGTTACAACTTTGCTTCTTAGAGCCCGAAATAGTTATCCGCATAAAATAGGATAAACTAGGTATTTTCTGTTGGCCTGCTGCCTTAGGTCTTGCTGACCTACACTATAGGAAATGATATGAAGTCGAATGTCAATCCTAGGTTAATGAAATTCCGCATAATTTTGAATAGGAAATTTTTGACCTAGCCTCGGTCTAACTTGAACCAATTTTCCATTACCGCATATATGTTTTCCAAATAAAAACTCAACCGCTAATTTTTAAACTAATGTAATGCATATGTAATTATGCAAAATGTATTCATGAACTATTATCGCTAAAATTATAACTGTAAGGTCCCATAATTTCAAATAATTAATTTCCTACACTAAGTCCACACCAAACCAATCCGCAGTAAACACACCAAATCCTAACCATATCCAAACCAAACCAATTCGCATTTATATATATATATAAATACATATATCTCTCTATATATCTGACAATTCCATAATGGAAAATAAATGGCATCTTACAATTTCCAGCTCCACATAACCGATGTTTTCCTTTTCATTTTAAACATATATAATACAAGACTATATACAATAGTAGACTCTAATATAAATTAGAGTTGAGCATCCGCTTGTACCTTACGAGGAGCAAATGTCCTCCCAAGTGATCCCGAGCAAAAAACCTCTGAATGCCGTGACTTTCCCCTCCGATTTGCCCAAGCAAATGAGTTCACACGATGTTGAACCTATAGAGAAATAAAATAGCCTCGAGATAATGAACATGAATATGAAATTTATGTTAACGCACCCCAATGACATGCAAATCGAGAAAGATAGACGAACGATTTAGGAGGTGAAACTTACGTAAAATGAAAGCCCAAGCGATAAGGAGTCTTGATATCCACTCCAAATCTCTGAACACGAAATCGAGCTCCGAACCCCAAACTGATCAAATGCTCCCCCACCGGAATGATCTATCAAATGAACACAGGTCATATCAAATCCATAGGTAAAAATGATCCAAAGATGAGAGGAATAAGAATATCAAGTTATTTTTATGTACGACACGTGCACGTAAAATAAGAAAAATCAAACAAAAGAGATAGGAAGAAATACTAAAGTCAAAATGATCCTCTCTTGATGTGGAGTCCGAATACATATTTATTTTTTATTGATAAGATCATAAGCTCAAGAAATGCGAGCTCTCTCTCTCTCTTTTCTCTCTCTTCTTCTCTACCGCCGGTTGTCTTCTTCTTCTTATTGGAAAAAAATGTGTTAACACATTTTTGTAATAAAATACAAACAGTAGGGCCCACGACCTAGGCTAACTGTACTGCTGCAGCCATTTCGGGTCTCATTTTGACCACTCAATGCTTTAAATTAGCTTTTTTGGCAAAACACAAAAGTTGTAGATAAATGAATCCGCTTCCAACGACATTTGTAGAGCCAAATTGGAGTTACGGTTTGCGAGATATGGCCAAAATACCGATCAAGTGTTATAACAAATTTGATAAAGTAGTTTTTGAACATTTCGAGGCCCGATTCAACCCACCTAAGCTTCGAATAAAACTATTCTCAAAACACGAAAGTCGTAGATAATTGAAATATATTTCCAAACACCTATGATAGACCCAAATCAGAGTCACGATTTGAGATATATTAATTTATTACCTAGATAACGTCACGGCTATGACTTAACGCTATCCAAACTTAAAAATCCACCTAGACCAAATCTCGACTCCGCTACTTCACACAATTATTCACACTACTTTTGGTCACAAAATACCCTCGTCTCCAAGTCTCGTTAACAACCACAATGTTCACTCAAACATAATTACGAACACTACAAATACTATATCACACCATAGAAATACATATGATTGTCGTCACTAAGATAGAGATGAATCAATATAGGCTTTAATAAACGTCACTAAGAAAGAGGTGGATCAAAGTGGGAAATGGTTTATGATAAAACTTTTTTCATTACTTGACGAGACACAAGTCTTGTCTTTACTTTGTGTTGTTGAGTTGTTGTAGGTTGTGGATCATGGGTTATTAGTTGTGAGGTTGGGTGTGTACGTTGCATTGCATTGATATATGTATTGTATTGCATTATGTTGTTGATTAGATTACTAACACATTCGATGCATCGCATAACATCTAGTTTATTGTGTTATTTAGTAATCTAACTAGTAGAATCTTCTAGCACATCTTTTGTTATATATATTGTATTGCAAGTATTGATGCGAGCGATAGCTGCCCTTGAGGTACTCGGGTGAGCTCTTTTATAGATATGCATGAGGAGATTTGCTTTCGATCACATTTTGTAGCTTCATTCATATTGTTGTATCTTATTTTAAGGTACGATGTTGTTGTGGTAGTTGTTGTACTATTTTGACGTATTACCGTTTGTTATTGCCTTATGTTTTGTTATGTATCGGGCAAGAACAAAGGGGTAATATGTTATGTATATTGTCGAACATTTCTCTTTTATGTATATTGTAAACAAGGTGTTTACATTTATGGTTAGTGTTGGTTATTATTCAATGGCAGGCAATAGTATATTTAATTTTGCACACTCTGACATTATTATTATAGATGAGATTGGCAAAAGTAATGGTTTAGTATGTTTTTCCCATTCCTTTTATTTTCTAAAAACCCATATTTTAATTTTCATTTTTTTTTGGATAAAAAGTAAAAATACTTACGATACCCCGGGTCATCGGGATTTGTGATGTGATAGGTTGGTATCAAAGCCTAACTGGGTTATGTAAACTTCGGTGGCTTTCGAGTAGAGTCTATGATGGATTCGCAAGTATAGCCTTAGATATGTTTGTTTGTTGGGAAGTTGTGTATGGAATGACTTAAGGGGGTTTTCGAAGCTCATTTTTGAAAGAGTTCTTTACCAATACTCTTTGGGAGAGAAAGAGGACTGAGTTTGCAAATTTAGTTCAAAAAAATTCAACTTTGATGTAGTATCAGCAGGTGTTCATTATCCTTTCTCCCTATGTGCCGGAGCTTATCTCTATGGTAGAGCATGAGTGCATAGGTTTGAGAGTGGTTTACGCCATGCAATCAAGTCAATTGTTGTTTTGGGGCTGCACAAGCAGTACAAAGAATGTGAAGCGCAATGATAAATGTAGATGAGAGTTTCATTGATAAGTAACATATTATTGATACTCGTCCTCCTCGGTCTTCAGGCCAACCAGTTGTTTCTTGTTCCATGTCTAATGTGGGTATTGTTATGGGTGGTCGCGGTAGTGGTAGCAGTAGTGTGAGCATTGGTGGTGATGGCAATGTGAGTGTTGGTGGGGGTAGGAGTCGAAAGAGATCCTAAGATTCATATTTTACTCCTTTTTGTTGTAGGCAACCTCAGCCTACCAATATTCTTCTTCTATCCCATCTATGCAGAGTTCTAATTGTTTTCGTTGTAGCCAACAGGGCCATTTGTTATATGATTATTCTAGGATTGCTGCATGCCATCTTTGTGGTGTTAGGGAAATATGTAGTCTTCCTATCCGATGGTGTCTTGTAGGATGTACAAGGGTAGGGGATATATACAGATAGCTTGTTCTCTTTTGACATGTCAGAGGTGTGGGGTCAAGGGTCACATGGACTTAAGATGTCTCGAGGGTTTTGTAGTTTCTAGTGGTTCACACAGATGAACTTCTTCTTCTGCTCCTTCTTATGTGGCTCAAAAGATACCATATATCAGGCTGGCACTTATGCTATGTCACAGGGTCCTAATGTGGTTGAGCCTTTGGTAGTGCGAGGTATATTTCATTTCCTTTCTACTGAGGCACATGTATTGTTTAACACTGGTGCTTCATGTTCATTCATTTATATACGTTTTGTGCATATGTTGCAATTGCCTATTAAGGAGTTGAGCACTCCTATATATGTTGATATGCCTGGGGAGCATGTGTTTCATATTAGTAGTGTATGTCAGAAGTGTGAGTTGCTAATTGTTTATCATATTTTTTAATATGATTTCGTTGTGTTTGGTATGTTTGGATTTGATATCATTATTGGAATTGATTGTCTATCATACTTTCATGCTATTATTGATAACAAGCAGAGGCGTGTTTCGCTAAAAATTGCATCAGGTATTGAGGTGCATTATCAAGGAGAGCGACAACCTTCCATTCTACATGCTCGTAAGGCTCAAGTTAGTCTAACATGTATGCTAGCTAGGCTTCCTTAGTCTTCCTCCTGAGAGGGAAGTTGAGTTCTCTATTGAGGTGGTTATGGGGACTAATCCCATCTCTATATCTTTGTAACAATTGGCTCCAGTTGAGTTGGAAGAGTTGCATATATAGATCAACGATCTTGAATAGAATGGTTTCATCCAACTGAGTTTATCTCTGTAGGGTACACCGGCATTGTTTATACCAAATAAAAATGATACTATGCAAATATATATATATATATATATATATAGATTATTGTAAGTTGAATTAGGTTAATGTTAAGAACAAATATCCGCTACCTCAGATTGACCATTTGTTTGATCAGTTACAAGGTTCTCAATTCTTTTCGAAAATTGACTTGCGTTCTGGATATCATCAGTTGCGTATTCGAAAAGATGATATTCTGAAAACTGCCTTTTGTATTCATTATGGGTACTTCGAATTTCCTATTATACCATTTGCTTTGACTAATACCCGAGCTGCATTCATGAACTTGATAAATCGTGTCTTCAAGATGTATCTTGATCAATTTGTTGTTGTGTTTGTTGATGATATTCTTGTCTATTCACCTACTGAAGAGGCATATCGAGAGCATTTGCAGGTTGTTCTATCAATACTTGGGGAGCATAAGCCGTATGATAAGTTTTTGAAGTGAGAGTTCTGGTTGCATAAGGTGCGCTTTCTTATACACATGATGTCAGAAAGTGGCATGGCAGTTGATCCTTCTAAAATCAAGGCCGTTATTGAATGGGAATGACTGAAATCTATGTTTGAAATTCGCAATTTCTTGGATCTTGTAGGGTACTACCGATTTGTTCGGGATTTTTTGCATTTGGCAGCCCCTATGATCATGTTGACTTGCAAGGGTATGAAATTCGAGTGGAATTCCCAGTACAAGGAATCCTTTCTAACTTCGAAAAATTTGTTGACTTCGGCTCCAATTCTGATTATTCCGACATGAGGTATTGGTTATTTTGTGTATTGTGATGCGTCTAAAAAAGACTTGGGTTGTGTGTTGATGTATCTTAGTAAAGTTGTGGCTTATGCATCTTAGCAGTTGAAAGTTTATGAGAAGAACTATCTGACGCATGACCTTGAGCTTGTTGCCGTTGTTTTTGCTCTGAAGTATTGTCTCCATTCTCTGTATGGCGAGAAGTACGAGATATAAATAGTTTGATCATAAATCTTTGAAGTATATATTTACACAATATGATATGAATATGCATCAGAGGAGGTTGATAGAGTACTTGAACTAGTATAACTTTGATCTTGAGTATTATCCTAGAAGGGCGATGTTGTAGCGGACTCATTGAGCCATAAGACTAGGTGTTCTATTGCATGTCTTGCAATAAATGAGTAGGAGTTGATATATGTTCTTAGTGAGTTTGGATTGGATTGTGTGGAGGTGGAAGGAAGAGCAATATTGTTTATGATCGAAGTCAGATCAACTTTGATTACTCGAGTAATTGAGGCACAGAGTATGGATGATGAGTCTGATACTTACCGTGTGAGAGTTCTTAGTGAATATGGTCTTGATCAGTGGACCATTTCTGACGATGAGTGATTGTATTTCCAAAGTCGATTATTTGTGCCTATTTTTATTTGGGATGAGATTCTTTGTGAGTCTCATCATTCTCATTTGGCAGTTCATCCTGAGGGTACCAAGATGTTTAATGACATTGCACATCATTTTTGTTCACCCAGTATGAAGAAAGACATTGCGTAGTTTGTATCTCGTTACCTTACATATCAGCAAGTTAAGACCGAGCTTAAATGTCTTGGAAGTTTGTTGCAACAATTGTCCATTCCAAAGTAGAAGTGGAAATGAATCACGATGAATTTTGTTGTAGGATTGCCTAGATCAAGACGGGGTTGCGATCCTATTTGGGTAGTCGTAGATTGTCTGAAGAAATATGCCAATTTTCTTCCGATACATATTACCAATTCAATTGAGAAACTTTGTCAAAAGTATATTGATGAAATTATTCATTTGCAAGGGACTCATTTATCCATAGTTTCAAATTGTGATCCTAATTTTGTTTCCATTTCTGCTCAAGTCTCCAATGTGCATTAGAAACAACTCTTGCTATGAGTATAGTCTTTTATCCTCAGATAGATTGTCAGTCTGAGTGGACGATTCAGACTTGGAGAACATGTTTTGGGCGTATATCCTTGATTTTGGCAGTGGTTAGGAAGAACACATGAGCTTGATAGAGTTTTCGTACAATAATAGTTACCATTCGACTTTGAAATGGCTTCGTTTGAGGCATTGTATGGACATCCATATTGTTCTCTAATCTGTTGGGCTGAGGTTGTTAATGGTGCTTTGCTTGGGCCAGAATTAGTACAAGAGATGACTTAGAATGTTTAATTAATTAGACAACTATTGGAAATGGCGCGTAGACATTTCAAAAATTATGTGAATATGCGGAGATGTCCTTTGTCATTTAAGGTAGGAAAAAATGAATTTCTAAAAGTGTCTTCAAAGAAGGGGATTATGAGATTTGGTTAGAAAGGGAAATTAATGCCAAGGTATATTGGACCTTTTATGATTCTTGAGGTGGTTGGAGAAGTTGCGTATAGGCTTGCATTGCCATTACAGTTGTCGAGTGTACATCCTATTTTTCACGTATTGATGTTGCAAAAGTATATTTGGGATCCATCGCATATGATAGACTTTGGCGACTTGTATGTCAAAGAGGATGTTTCATATGAGGGTCATCCGATGCGCATATTAGATGTAGAAGATAAAGTATTAAAGCAAAAGATGATCCGTCTTGTGAAAGTATTGTGGAAGAATAGGTCGACGGAGGAGATGACATAGGAGTGAGAGACTGAGATGAGGATGAAGTATTCGAAGCTATTTATTGACTCTAATACATCCTTTATTTTTGTGTATTGCATGCGAATTTTGGGGATCCTAACGTGGGGAGGATGTAAAGTCCCAAAATGCCAAGTTAATTTTTCGATTTATGTGTTGATGTATACATGTTTCATTTAGATATAATGTGACATAACGTGTTGTAGATTGGATTATAAATGCATAAGTATTGTGTATGTTTATGTGTTTCATTTAGATAATAATATAATATATAATGTGTGCTTGTATATATACTATTGTGTGACCTTGTTGGGAAGAATTTGTAGGTTTATGAGTTTACGAGCTGTGATTTGGGAAGTATTAAATGTTGTAGTATTTGTATGTTTAGAAATAGTATGGGGTTAGATCGGTACTGATAGGGTATATATATGGACTAATGTTATGCATATGTTGACTTATTTGAAGTGTATTGATTTCCAGATGTGCAGTTCTAAGATAGTGAGAATTGGTCAACTTTTATGGATATATGTCGACTAATTCCAACTGTCAATTGATTTGGGAATATGTCGATTATTTTGAGGTGCATTAAATTCTAAAGGGTTATATTTTTCAGGTAAGGTGAATAGTCGACTAATATGAATATATGTCAACTGATTTGGTCTTATTTTATTCTAAAAGGTTTTGGTGCTCAAGTAAGGAATATATCGAGTGATGTGGTGAATCTGTGAACTGATTTGGAAATAAGTCGACTGATTTGAATATATATTGACTGATTCCTAAATACACTTTTCGACTTTAAGTCACATCAAAGTCACTTTTTACTGATTTCACTCATTTCATCCGATATATGTATATATATATATATATATATAGAGAGAGAGAGAGATAGTGAAGGTGATTTGTTTATTCAACTCTTTGAGCCTCGATTTCATCTAGATCAAGTGGGTTTCTGCTGATAAAAATCACATATTCGTGTTCCTTAGAGTGAGGACATTCTTTTGAGGTAAGCTTTGTTTCTCTTCTTGTTCATTCACTATTCCTTGATTTTCGAATTTTTGTTGTTTGCTGAAATAAAGTTGATAATCTTCTTCCTTGTGATAAACGGGTTATCATGTTGTTGATTAGATTACAATACAGTCGATGCATCGTAAAACATCTAATTTATTGTGTTATTTAGTAATCTAACTTGTACAATCCTTTTTGCACATCTTATCATATATTATATTGAAGGCGTTGATGCGAGTGACGGCAGCCTTAAGGTGCTCGGACTTGCTTTTTATAGATAGCTTGTGAAGCTTTATTTTTTATTATATTTTATAGCCTCATGCATGTTGTTGTTATTATTATACGAGGCTTAGGCAATGTTGTAGATGATGATGTATCTTTTGCGTATTATTATTTGTTGTTGTCTTGCATGGTGTTATGTATCTGGAAATAACAAATGAGTAATATGTACTTGTTGTACAATCACTTTGCTATTATATATAATGTAAATGAGGAGTTTACTTTTATTATTGGTTATTAAACATTGGCAGGCTATAGTATATTTTGATTTGACGTACTCTGATATTATTGCTGTAGATAAGATTGGTGAAAATAATGGTTTAGTATGGATTTTCCGTTCTTTATATTTTTCTAAAAACCTATATTTTATTTTTCTTTTCTTAAAAAAGAGAAAACACCCCCCCTCCCCCCGGTTTTACAGGATTCAGGATGTGACAAGTTGGTATTAGAGCTTAATAGGGTTATTTATACTTTGGCAAATCTTGCATAGAGTGTGTGTTGGGTTCGCGAGTGTAGGCTTGATGTGTTTATTTGTTGTGTATTTGTGTGTGTTAGGATTTGCATGAGTAATATTTTATAGTTGCATTGATTTTAACATAGCGTTGGCATTGAGTAGCCTTGCATTGGTGTTGTGTTTCATTGCGAAGGCATTGTGTTATATAAGACAGTTGTTTAAGAAGTAAACCTATATCTTTCTTGTATTGTTGTTGGTATTGTGAAGTGAACTAAGGTGTGTGGATGAGGACGAGGATGAGATAGCAGCGATGGATGTTGTGAAAGTAGAGGCCATGGGGTCAATGTTCGAAGTGGTCATGTTAGGGGATGCAGAATTAAGAAAGTGGAAGCTATGTGTACTCGGGCTCGAGAAGCCGAGATATGTGAAATAAGAATTAGGGAAGCCAATGGTACTCTCAACTTGAAAGAGAGTAGAGAAGGGAGCATGGAAGAATATGAGAAAGAGATTCCCAATACTCGACCTTGTGTTCCACCATGTGCTTAAGTGGGGGTTGGCGATATTGGGGGAGTTCAATCAGATTTGTTAAGAGATGTGGAAGAAGTGATGTAGAATTTGGGGTTGAGTACATGAGTAAAAAGTAGACCTAGTAGGCAGACGAGAGCCTTGGCAGCTCAATCGCATTTTAGAATTATCGATCATTCTATCTTTAAGGATGACAAGGAATTGATAGCTATTTAGCATTGGTTTTATTGAGAAGGCATTACGTTATATAAGACATTTGTATGAGAAGTAAACTCATATCTTTCTTGTGTTGTTGTTGATATTGTGAAGTGAACTATGGTGTGTGGACCAGGATGAGGATGAGGTAGAAGTAGTCGATGTCGTGGTAGTAGAGGCCATGGGGTCAATGTTCGAGGTGGTCATGTTGGGGGATGTTGAATTAAGGAAGTGGAAGCTATGCGTACTAGGGCTAGAGAAGCCAAGATACGTGAAATAGGAATTAGGGAATCCGATGGTACTCTCAACTTGGAAGAGAGTAACGAAGAGAGCATGGAGGAATATGAGGAAAATATTCCCGATACTCAACCTCGTACTCCGCCATGTGCTTAAGCGGGGGTTGGCGATATTAGGGGAGTTCAATCAGATTTGTTAAGAGATATGGAAGAAGTGATACGGAATTTTGGGTAGAGTATACGAGGGAAAAGTGAACCTAGTGGGCAGATGAGAGCTTTGACAGCTCAATTGCATTTTAGAGGTATGGATCATCCAGTCTTTAAGGGTGACGGGGAATTGATAGCTGCTAAGCATTGGTTGATGGGGGTTGAAGGGATGTTTAGTATGCTTCACATGGTCGATGGTGATTCGTGAATGGCTACGGTGCCATTTTATTTGTGAGGCAAAGCGGCCGAGTGGTGGAAGGGTCATGTTGAGGTGTATGGTAGAGTTGAAATGACTTGGGGACTATTCGAAGCTCGTTTTTGAAAGAGTTCTTTCCCAACACTTTTCGAGAGAGAAAGAGGACGGAGTTTGCAAACTTGGTGCAGAAGAGTTCAACTGCAGTATCAAAGGGCATTTACTAGCCTTTCTCGCTATACGTCAGAGCTTATTTCTAAGAAGGAGTATTGTGTGCATAGGTTTGAGAGTGGCTTACGCTATGCTATAATTCGGTTGTTGTTTTGGGGCTATACAAGATGTACGTGGCGTGTGTAAGCACGACGAAGAAAGTAGAGGAGAGTTTTATTGTGAGGCAACAAATTATTGATGCTAATCCTCCTCGACCTTTGGGCCAGTCTTCTAGTTCTCATTTTGTGTCTGATGCTAGTATTGTTGTAGGTGGTCGTGGTGGTAGCGGAGGTAGTGCCAG
>MKEJ01050118.1:0-15385 GCA_001753735.1 Embelia ribes | reverse complement strand
TCATAATAAAACTAAAATATTAATATTTAACAAAATTGATGAAGAAAATATTAGAAAACTCAAAAAACAAGCATTAAAAAGCTAAGAAAAACTTACAGAGAAAGAATCCAATTTTTCATCCTATTACTTGTAATTTTTTTTAGCAAATTTATTTTGATTTTTTGTGCTTTCACCCCTATAGAAGATCAAATTTTCCATGTTTTGTACCATTTTTCGACATAGAAATCTCTATGACCAAATTTCTTTAATAATAAAAAGATCTAAGAGAGAAAGGAAACTCAAAAGAAAATTTTGTTAATGAGAGGAAACTCCAATTTCATTTTGTTTCACATTCAAAACCCCACTAGAAATTTAAAAAGCTATTATGATAAATTTGTGTATCTTGTAACCCTATTTCTGGAAAATGATAAAAGTTCACTTTTTATTTTATGTTCCTTTAGATCATGAAATGTTTTCCTTTGAGGTGGATACTGTTCCCTTTGTAAGCTGTATTCAAGTTGGTTAACATGTATAGAAAATTAATTCGAAAAAGAAAAAGAAAACTGAGACAAAAAACAAAAATTATCAAACAAAATACATGGTTGTTGGTAACTCTAAACAAAATAATAAGACATTAGAAGGAAATAAAAAACATAATTACAAAATGAATTATACTAAAGAAAATATATCAAAACCCAAATTTAGAACTTAAACCGAACAATAGTAACAAAAACAAAAAACTACTAAATAATAAATAATAAATACAGTCGTTTCTCTGGTTAACTAAACAAGATTTTTATTTATTTAGTAATAGTAAGGAAAGTGATAACAAAATTTCACATTATTTTAGTGAATTGTCCTCATTTTCACAAGCATACATATTTTACAGACTATTACAAAGTTAAATTCATAATATTTAAGATATTAATAATTTCAATGACCAATTATATAAAAACTATCAAAAATAATAATGGAAATAATAAATATATCCACAATCCAATAAATTATAACATCTATTGTATCTATAATATATATAATAATGACATGTACTTTTTTATACCCATATTTTATTGATCTTATGAAGATCTAAGGGTGGACAAAAAAGAGAACAAAAAGGGGAAAATAAATACATATACAATAAGATAAATATCATATAATAAAAAAAAATCTAAGATTTAATAGAAAAGAAATATCATATATACATATCATATTGACCATTAAAAAATTACAAATTTTCACAAAAAAAAAAAAACATTCATGGTAGGATTTTAAACACAAAAAAAAAATATCCAGGCTGAAATAATAAAACATAAAAAACACTCATGAATTTGAATTCTCCCAAAAGACTTACATTAATTCTATTTCATCTCACGCTTCTCTCTTTTTTCTGAAACTTAACTCCAATAACACCATATTAACCTCATCATAAATGATAATTTTTTTATTTAAGACTATCCTTGCTCATGTTATTATTATTTTTTTTTTGAAAAAACTCTATTCACCCATATATATATACTTCAAATTTACATATCCATCTATTCTACTTAAAATATGTATGAAATTTGTTAATTGTTTATAAGATTCTTAAAAATTTAACGAAATATAATTGATTCAAATTGTACAGCATAAATAAATATTCCTAATGTTTCAATTGGAATAGATCAATACAATGAAGCGTATAAGTAGAATATGAAAAAGTTTATTTAATAATCAGTTTTATATATCATCCAAAAAATAATAAGTACTACATGTTGCAAATGCATAAAAAAAAATAAACATTTGGGCTAATGATAAGTAAGGCAAAGATGGTTTTTTTCAATTATAAAAAACTTTTGTAAAATTTTATTCATTATTATTATAAAAAGTTAAGAACATTAAATTATAATACACATAAGCACTGCAATATATTTAACCAAGTGAATGTTGTGTACTTGCTCAAAACAATGACATAATTATATAATATGCAATTAATAAATAATTTGATCCAAAATAATGGTTATATTAAAACATGTTTATAAGTTAAATAAATAAATAAATTTCACTAATAACCCAAAATATATATTCACATTGGAAACTTGATTAAAAAATTAACACTTCGTGTGTCCTTATCAAGTGGTTTTTTAGAAATATCTATCTGTAAATTCTTAGAAATAAATATTCCAACCTCATTTCTATTCTTATCCTCACCCATGTACCTAACTTATATGGCACTATCTCTTTGGCTTTTTTATCAATTCACTTAGCCTCAAGAAGATATAAAATACTTGTATTTTTTTTTTTTTTGTTCATCACTTCTCCAATCTCAGCCAGCTGGCCGGTCAAAGACTTTGTTTCAAGATACTAGATGAACCCTATTATCAGGGACTAAAATTTTTTACCCGCATCCGTCCACTCACATGCGAGAACCCTAGCCCATTTTTTGCCAACCGGACGCCGATGTAACGCGTCACTTAAGAGGAACACCTTAACTTGCATTCTTACCAATTTAATACTATACCCGGGATCTAATGTAACGCGTCACGGAGGGAACATCTCGGCCTTGCCAATTTAACCCCAACCCCGAGATCCGATGTAGCGCGCCATTGAGTAGGAAATGCCCCAACGAAATTCTTATTTTGTTCCATTTCATGTGGTGTTACTGTTTTTTATAGTTGGCCGTCAACCTATAGCAACCCTCATCCTTTATACACACATACGTATATATTATAATTGACCCAATAAATTGGCTACAAGGCTGAGGTTGAAATACCTTCCAAAAAATACTATTGAAATATTGCATTTTAAATTATATATACTCCCTCGGTTCTTTTTTACAACAAAATGAAAAAATTCCTAAATAAGTATCCCTTTCATAATTTAAATATAGAAAATTGGCAAACTATCAAAACTACCATTACATTAATAAGAGAGAGTTTGTCTATCAATTATTTTCATTAAGAAGAATGAGAGTTGGTTGACTTCATTAGGGCGTACTTTAGCCCATCTTATTTTTACTAATCATTATTTTAATTAGAGTACCCAAGTCTAAATTGATACTTGCAAAAGAGAGGAGGGAGTAAAGTAAGGTTAAACAAACTTTTATGTAATGCTATTCAAACAAATTCATTTTAGATCTCATAATGTAATAATATAATAAAAACCGAGTTTGTGGGCTAAAATTACAAGTGGTACTCCTACTTTAGAACAAGTGGCACTTTGATTTAGCAACAAGTGTAATCCAATTTTGTGCCAAATGGCAATTTACAATTAATTTATCGGATCTATGATTTTAATTTTAAAAAATGAAATTTCAAGAAGCACATGGGGAAAAATGAATGGTTTAGATATTGCATTGTAATTAATTACACTAATTTATGAATTTAATACAATTACCCTTATGGAAACAAACAAATAAAACTCAAAAGCCTTTAAAATATTGAAATTTACCACTTGAAACGGAAACAGCAGCAGCTATAGCAACTTTTCGCATACTATCACATAATTGAGTCAATGAATCAATCTCTACATTCTCTTTTAAACACGTTGATGCATGATCTCTGTCGAGAATCACGCCAAATCAGGGCAAATCAATTTTCTAATTCTTAGGGAAACATAGTTGTATATTTCGTAATTATAGGGATCTTATTAGTTCCCTAAAAATCTGAATTGTATAGTTGTATATTTCCTTCTAATAGTTGTAACTTTATTTCCTTTTTTATAGGCTGTATTGTATTGTATCTATAAAAGGGAGAGTATTTCTGCCCTCAATATGAATGAATAGTACTATTCCTTCTCATTCAGTCTTTATCGTATCAGAGCCAACATAATTGGCCTCTATTTCTTCTCCGGTCCACTTCCCTTTTGTTCTTTTTCTATACTACTTGCCAATCCTATTACCATGTCAGAAATCTCTGAATCAACCCCTACTACTGGTACTATTACAACTGATGCCAATAGCAACTCCTCTAAACTCCCATCTGAATCACTCTCCCATTCCATTCAAATCACCACAATTCATCTCCATGGGAACAATTTTCTCACGTGGTCCCAGTCCGTTCAAATGTATATTAGAGGGAGAGGGGAAATAGGGTATTTAATTGGTGACATTGTGGAGCCAGAAAAATCTGATGTTGGTCCATGCTGTTTGGGATGCTGAAAACTCCATAATAATGGCCTGGTTAGTGAATTCTATGGAGGAGGAAATAAGTGCAAACTACATGTGCTATACCTCTGCCAAAGCCCTTTGGGATAATGTCACTTTGATGTATTCAGACCTTGGAAATCAGTCCAACTATATGAGTTACAACTCAAACTGGGAGAAATCCATCAAGGTGAGCATTCTGTCACTAAATATTTTCATATTCTCGAAGGTTCATGGAAGGATCTTGATTTATTCAATGATGACTATGAGTAGAAGAACACGGATGATTGCAATCACTCTAAGAAAAAGGGAGAGAACTTTCGGGTGTTCAAATTTTTGGCTGGGCTCAATGTTGATTTTGATGAAGTACGAGGCAGGATTTTAGGTCGTCAACCTCTTCCTTCCCTCAGTGAAGCATTTTCTGAAGTTCGACGTAAAGAAACCAGGTGAAACGTCATGCTTGGCAAGAAAATCACTGTTGGACCAGTGGAAAATTCAGCATTAATGGGGACTACGGCGGCTGCCTATCAAAGGTATGGTGTGATTTTTGCCCCAAATACCAGGTGAAATGTCGTGCCCCAAATACCCAGTGCCGCCAAGATGATAAACCAAAGGTCTGGTGTGATTTTTGCAACAAACCACAACATACTTGTGAAACCTGCTGGAAACTACATGGAAAACCTGCTGATTGGAAAAATAATAAACAAAATGATTTGAATCGTACCCCAGCCAAAGCACATACTGCTGAGACCATCACCTTGAGTGAAGAACAAATAGAGCAACTCCCAAAACTGCTGAAGTCTGCTCCGCCGACTCCTGGTACTCCTGTAGCATCCTTGGTTCAAACAGGTAGAACTTTGTGTGCCTACTCTTCCTTATCTGCATCTTGGATAATAGATTTGAGTGTCTCTCATCACATGACTAATCTATCCCATTTGTTCATATCTTATGAACCCCTTTCTGGAAATAAAAAATTACATATTGCAGATGGAAGCTTGTCTCCTATTGCTGGCCAAGGTTCAATTCGTTTTGTCAGATCTGTTTTGCATGTCCCAAAACTTTCTTGTAACCTTTTATCAGTGAGTCGCTTATCTAAAGATTTTAATTGTCGTGTTATCTTTGTTGTCTCTGGTTGTGAATTCCAGGATTTGAAGAGGGGATGATGATTGGCAGTGCTTGGATGATAGAAGATTTATGACACCCATGCTACAAATAAACAAGCTCAAGGTTTTATTGGTAGTGTCTGTTCAAATCTTGTTCTTGATCAAATAATGCTATGGCATAATAGATTAGGACATCCTAGTTTTTCCTATTTAAAGTACTTATTTCCAGACTCATTTAAAGGAGTGGATTGTAACTCTTTGGTGTGTGAAACTTGTTTCTTGGCTAAAAGCCATCGGAATTTTTATAAAAATAAACCATATTCTGCTTCAAGGCCTTTTTATTTAATACATAATGATGTTTGGGGTCCTAAGATCACTTCTCTAACTGGAAAAAAATGGTTTGTGACATTCATTGATGATCATACACGTCTAGGCTGGCTTTATCTAATGAATTCAAAAAATGAAGTTGCAAAACTCTTTAAAGATTTTTAATATAATTAAATCAAGCCAATATATGGGGGACAAAAAGTATGAGATCTATGTGAATTAATTATTAACTTACTACAGTATCAAAGCAAATTGCTACAATTTTTGCTCTAAAGTGGATCTGTTAATCTTGCATTGCGAACTTTGCACTTACAGAAAAACTATATGATCTTATAATGCAGTATCCACATCATAGCAAACATGTATAACGACCTTAAACAAGGTAGTCCATTTGTGCCTTAGCCGAGTTAGGATCGGTAGATTCACTTTTATTCTTTCTCAAAAAGCATCACCAATTTATGCATCAAGTCATTAAGGTAGAGAGATTGTCTAAATAAACCAACTTGACAGAGAATGAGAAAGCTTATCAATTTGAACATTTTCAATATCAGATGTGCTGCAGCAAAAGAATTAACAAAAATCATTTGAGAGAAATTTGAGAGATGCAGCCTAAGACTTGAACAAAAATAATTTGAGAGAAATTTCAGAGAGAGAAGAAAGAAACAAGAGAAAGGGAGAGAAATCAGAGGAGAAGAAAGAAATAGAACTCCGAGGGAAGACAATTCAAATCAATTTTTTTCTCATTCATCAATAATCTGCCAAAGTAATCCATACATCAACCTATTTATATAGAAATAGGTGACTTTTGAAATCCCAAAACTGACGAACACAATGAATAAGTGTTAAACCACGATGCATGTATTTCTAAATACTATAAATAATACCAAATGCTAGATTACTAATTAAAAGTAATTTTAATAAATTGTCTTTATTCTTAATCCGCATCAGGACAAAGCCTAGGCACACATTCATATAATTTATTAAGTTCATAGGCGGCCTGGAGAATATCATGAAAATTTTCGAAAGCTCAAAATCAATAATTAAAATGAAAAAGACAAAAACAGTTCCAAAAATACATACCAAGAAGAATCAAAAGTAATAATGTGAAAATCAACATTCTACATATATCACGTGCATTGAATGGGATTCTAGTATACTGGGAAAAGGAGAAATATTTCCTTCAAATTAGTTGGATGGGTAAGATTTACAAGATTTGACAATGGTGTACGACTAGGCTGGGAATACTGTTTCATTAAAAGAATTATTAGCTTGAAACTTCAAAAGGGAATGTCTTTAGCGAGGACCAGGAGATGAATTTAAGCACATTTTAAGACATTGTTGGGTGAGTAGCTGTTGGGATCGTGTGGCAGGAGGTCGTGGTTCAGCAGTGGTTTCAGTTTGGTGATTAGCTGTCGATAGTGGCCTATGAACCATAACACTTCCATATGAAAACAGATTGAATTTTCCAACTCAAAGTTTTATATAGAAGATTCACTACCTTCTTCGTACACAGACCCACAAGCGGAAAAAAAAAAGGGGGCAAAATAAAAACAACATGAACAGAGAATTACCTTTTCAAGCACATCCATCAGCAGGCCACACATTCCTTGCCTGCGATATTGAAACCGTGTACCTATAAGTGGAACTTCTGCCACTTTCTCCCCGTAAACCCTTAAACAAAAGGGGGAAAATATGTATATGAGAAAAAAAATATCTTTTAAGATTATCAGTCCAGGCAAATTTGAGAAAGAATATCTTTTAAAACTACAGTCCAAGCAAAATCAGAAACAACTCAAGCTTATTGTAGCTGTAAGTTACCTTACTGCAGCTACTGAAATCAGTTCATCATCTCTCGATAAAAGCACTGAGTAAAACCCTTGGAAGTTCAGACGATTCAGATTTGACCTGAAAAAGGCAACAGCTTTTTTAAGGATGGAGCAAAGGAAGACAAGACTGTCTTATGTCACAAAAACCTTGCTGAAACTTCCAAGACATTGCAACAGTTAAATGGCAATAGAAAAAGCTGGTGATCCAAAATTTTAGCACATTAAATATATGTGCAATAGCTTATTTCCAGTGAACTGGGTTCCCAATTAAAATGCCACTCTGAGATTTCTGTAGGCACACCCTATATTCTAGTCTAGGAACAAAATGTGAGTGCTAAAAGGACATAAGACAAAATTTTAGAAAGAAATATGGATGCAGAAAGGGTCGGTTATGGAGGGGAAATATATATGTGTGTGTGTGTGTGTATAATTTATTATTCAGGTATCTAAATGTAAATGCTAATTTAGAAAAAAGAAAACGAATCAGTCATTCAGTCTATAAAAGAAGTTCATGACATACATTCTATAACAATGTGCCATCAATTCAAAACAATGACAAAAGATTTCTACGAATTGATAATATAATACCACTGGATGATGGAACGTTCATCAAACACTTGTTTCCCATAGGCCATACCACACCTTCATCAAAGTGTCCACATTCTCAATCTCAGTGATACTATTAGTTCAATTACGAAATCTTTTTTCTTATGAAGAAAGAATTATGTCAAGTGTTGCCAGGAATCATGATAAAATCAAATACCAGAATCCACATGCAAATTAGCACAGAGACATGCAAAGAATATAACAATTTCAAGCTATATCACGAATAATTGTATACAAAGAGTTAGCAAACAAAAGAAGTTCGACTTCAAATGAAGATGTAATAACTAATGCACTGTAACTGGAAGGATAAAAAGTTAGGCGACAAACTTATCTCACCCTCTGCTGAAAATAATATCTTCAACAATATCTATCCTGGTTCGAGGTTCCTTCACAGGATCAAAACACTCATGCATAAGAGAGATGGCAAGATTAAGATTACACAAAGTCTCCACCCTATCCATGCCATCATCATCAAGATCATCATCACATGGAGCGTACTTCAATAAAGTCCAAGTTAGGTTATCATTTCCAACCATAACTGGTCTTCCTAAAAGTTTGACGAGACCCAGAAAGATCTGCAATAACCAAAGACCAAGGGTGAACTAATACATATCCATCATTGGGTTCATGGTTCAAAAATTGTGTTCAGATAAGAAATTAGCTGTACTTCAATGGAAAAGGTGGGAAAGAATGAGAAAGCATTGTGATTCCAGAGAAAAGTATTGAATATAAATTTGTATTCATCAAAATTTATTAAACATGGTCTCCAATCTGAAAACTCATAAGGAAATATTCACAGAGCCAGAAATTTATGGTGGTGTTATAAATCTAATATGAAGATCGAGTTCACAAATTTTTGATAGGAAAAAATTAAAAAGGGACTTGTCTTAATGCATATAAAGATACAGTTGAATAGTACATATCCAAAATCTTAAATAACTGCATACCTGTTCACACTTTTTATTGCAAAACCATTTTCCTGCAACACACCTGTCCAAATTTGTATCACCTTGTTTTAATAGGCACGCCACATGATCTACAACAAAATAAAAAACATAGGAGAATTCCACTAAGTGTTGCAGCAAATTATTAACACATGCATTCCAAAGATATGTTGACATGGATTTAAGTATTAGACAACTAAGTGAAAAAAAAAAACAAGGGAACAATTCCATGTACATTTGCGCTCGCACTGATAGCAGTTCAGCACACTGCCCTCCATAATCCGTTTCACGCTGCTATTGAATTTGTTCCTCCCACAAATTCCGCAACAGCATGATGGGCAGAACCACTCACCATCAGGAACAACCTAAATAGAACAACCGCAATAAGAGTATCCCACATTAGAAGATGAACTTAACAACCTTTTGTTGTAACTACAAAATCAGACTTATTAGGAGATCAGCCAAAAGGAAAAAAAAATGGAAGGATTGTCCGTCAAATATTACTCAAAGTTGGACAGACCCATTTTCATTCAGACTTTCTGTAAGGTAATGAAAAGAAAGCGTTTGAAATGAAAATGAAGTAGCTCATGAAAAAGGAAACACAAAGGGCAGGGGCTCAGAGAAGATAGTGGGGGCCATCCACACAAATGCACACACACAAACTAACAACTGCCATTGTTTCTCCATAACTATGGCCATGTTTGGTTAGCAACTAGTTTTCAGTTTCTAAAAAATGAAAACTTGTTTGGCGTTCAACTTTTTAGATTTAGCTTCAATTCTGAAACTCATTTTTCTAGTTTTCCGTTTTTCAAACTTTAGTTAGAAAGTAAAAATGGACAGTCATTTCAAATATTAAGACTTAACTCTCTCTTTTCAAATCTTTTACAGATACATTTTATGTCACAAATCCCAGCGAAAATAAATAGAAATTAGAATAAATGATGTTTGTGATTTAGTTTAGTATTCAAATCAAAATTTCTCACTCATTTATTCACTCAACTATAAACACTGAAAATAATTTTTGCAAAATATAGAAAAGCCGTTAAATAAACAATAAGCAAGATGGAAAGATAGGAGAAGAGAGAAGTCACCTTCAAACCCAAGCATTCTCGGTGGAATGAAGATGGGCAGTGATCACAGAGAGTTAACTGGCCCCCCAAGTTACAAACAGAACATACACTATCATTTGTGCTAAGGCCCCGACTACGTTTTGGCTGAGGTGATGGTGTCACAATGTTCTTTATATTGCGGGCACTACCTTTGGGCTGGCGTGATGGTGTCACAATGTTCTTTATATTATCATGATTACGTTTAGACTGCATAGATGGCTTCCGCGTCTTCTTTAAGTTATCGTAACACCTCAATTGCAATTGACATTCTGACAAAGACCTTCCATCTTCCAAAAATATATTTGCTGCTGGTCGGTGATAGGTACTCCCTGCATGAGCTTCAAATTTACTAAGACCAAAAACATTCTGGCAACATTTGCACAAGATCCCTTCACAAGTTATCTGGCCTTCTTTCATTCGAGTACCTGACCTTTTTCCACGATAATAAACTTTTGCCCGTGGTGACACCACATCATTGTCTATTAACATAGACAAAAGCGATTGAGAGCTATGATAAGAAAAGGAAGAATCCAACTGCCTAATTAATATTTCCCTGCACTGCCCATCATCCACATCACCTCTCACTTTAGCTGAAGGTATCAAAGCAAATTCCTTCTTCTCCTTGTTCTCAAAGCAGACAGCTTTTTGACCTATAATTTGGTCCAAGCTGTTGCAACTGAGAAGAGGGACACCATCAGTTCGCTCATTTTGATGCTCTCCTATTGCCAAGGATTTTTCCTTTTCAAATTCAACAAGTTCCATTTGCAGGTTTGAAGGAAATCTCTGAATAGCTATTGACTTGCCAATGGCTTCATCAGCAACATTTATATTCTGCTTTGGTCCCGAAACAAGGGCCTTCTGAATACCATTGTTGGCTTCACCATCTGCATAAGCTTCACAAGCCATACTAACAGAATTATTAGTCCTTCCGCTTAGCAAAGTGCCCCGAGATAGCTCCTTTCCTGCCTCCTTTGTCCATATTGACCTGTCACAATCCATCAGACATTTATTTCCGTTTTGTTGCACATCCTCCGGATTAGCATTCCTAGGCCACGCTGTGTTCTTATTCTTTTCTTCTGATCCAAGAAAACCAAAATGCTTCACCAATTCAGTAAAATTTGCAGGTTCAACAATATCTCGAGAAAGAGGTGAAGAAATCAGGTGAGATGGAGGAGCATAGACTTCTTTCTCCTTACCTTGTTCAGAACTAGTATCCCAGTCCTTACAGACAGTAGCGAGTGACATGTAAGATTTTCCATCGGGGGATGTATAACGCATCCTCGGGAAGCCTTCTTCTCTGCAAATTTCCACCTTCCAGCCCAAGTAGGCCAAATGCTTTCTCATGTTCAAAGCCAAACTAGGCGATGCCTTACTATGCTTCAGACTTGAGCTTTTCTGGTACTCTGCAACTGAGCCTGGACAAAATTCAGCCTTAGGAACAATGTTGTTGTCAGCAATTTCCCACTTACGTTTCCTTCTTTTATTATATGGAAGTTCCTTGCCAAATAGATTTGAGTCTTCTGGCCTACAAAATTCATCTACTGTGGCTGCATTACAAGGTAAGATTGATGGAACACTACATGGTGTTCCTTCATGAGTGATCTCAGAATTCGAGCTACTCATCAAATCAAATCCTCCAAGTGTTTCCATCTTCGATTTGCATATAGAATCTGGGCAAATCTCAGCCTCAGAAGCATCGTCGATGTCATGTTCAGCAATTTGGCATCCATAAGAATTCTTTTTTTCAGGTTTTTCAAATATACGAGGAAAGAAGTCGCCGCTAATTGGATTTGAGTCCTGCAACCTAAAAGATTTATTATGATTCACTGATTGAGCACTAGGGAATTCTCCCACATGAGTCCCAGAACTTGAGCTACTTGAGAAACTTATGTCCAATTTCGGAACCTCTTCTGCTGCATTGTACTTGGATAGAAAGTGATCGACATGAATTTTTCCCTCTTCTGTAACAAGTTGTACAACAGTAACTCCGTCGCCAACTTCAATATCCTGCCTTGGTTCAATAGAGATGCTTAAGGGACAACTCTTAATGTCATGACAAGGTGGCAAGGAAATCGGGGCATGAGATGAAGAAGATGGGGCATGGACATTTTTATCCACGACTTGGTCAACACTAGTATCCCAGGCTTTACAGACAGCAGGGAGTGACATGTAAGATTTTCCATCAGGGGATTTATAACGCATCCTTGGGAAGCCTTTGTCTCTGCAAATTTCCACCTTCCAGCCCAAGTAGGCTAAATGCTTTCTCAGGCTAAAAGCATCCCTATGATTGTTGGAGTTGGATCTACTTAGGTAGTTCCTAACAGCCCCTGGGCAAAACTCAGCCTCAGGAACGATGTCGGTGCCTGCAATTTCCCATTTACGTTTCTTTCTTCTATCACCAGGGGATTCCTTGCTGACTATATCCAAGTCTTTTGATATGTTACCTTCACCTACTGCTGCTGCTGCATTACAAGGTACAATTGATTGAGCACTACATGGACTTTCTTCGTGGGTAGTCTCGGATTTGCATGCCGAATCCCGGTATATCTCCACCTCAGGAACCATGTCAATGTTGTGTCCAGCACATTGGCACTCATCAACAATATTTATTTCAATAGGATTATCAGATATACTAAAATCAGAATTGTCCCTTATTTGTTTTGAGTGATGTAACGTAGAAGATTTCTCAAAATTAACTGATAATGAACAAGGCAACCCTTCTACATGGCTTTCAGAGTTTGAGCTTCCTGGCAAACTTATTTCCGATCTCTTAACACCCTCTTCTTCTGCATTGGATTTGGCGAAAGGGTCATCCACGTGAATTTCCTCCTCTGCAACAAGTGGTACAGTATTAACTTCAGTGCAATCCGCAGCATCAGACTTTCTCAATCGGCATTCGAAGTCACCTCGCAACATCAATTCAAAAACTTCCTCAACAAACATTTCTGCAGCTAGCTTAGAATGGTCATCAATAACTTCCATCACTAAACTTTCCCAAACATCTCTTCTTGTGGAAGAATAAGTCCACTCCTTGAGCTTTTTAAAACCCTCCTTTTCACTCACTTCATACCAAATCTCCCTCGCGGAAATATGAATCAGGTTTTCTTGCTTGAATTGCTCAATCAACTCAAGAAAAAGCCAAATCCCACGAGGGTTCCACTTTTGAGTAAATTCATCCCAATCCTGAGTAATCCTCAAGTCATCAACTCTGATATGCATTAGGTCGCCAATATCTGGAAAGAATATAGACCGGAACTCGGAATCATTTTCATGGTCAAAAACCACTCCTTCCCACCAAGCTTCTTGATAGTAGGCATCTACACACTGCCCATAGCATACAGACAATCTGTTGAAGTCGAAAGGAGGAGGCAGTGGCCTTATCAAACCACGGTAGAAAAACCTCCTCTTACCAACGGGGGTGATACCATCGACAATGGGATTGACATCAATTTGCTCAATTAGTTTCTGGGAACCATCATCACACAGAAGGGAGTCGTACTGGACATCACGAGCCCGATTCTTAACAGAAATCACAACTGCAGAGTGCCAAGATCCCATGGACCCCTCGTCAACACTTCGGACCTGCAAAAGTTTCCGTCTCGTGAAAAGATTCAATTAATAGAAGAGAAAAACGAAAAGAATACTGAGAATGACACATACACATACAATTGATCTGAAAGAAAGCATCCTTTTTATAATATATTTACCTCAAAATCTAAGCAATGACAAAATTAACAAAGCCGGATCGAATACAACAAACTTGCTTTCTTATCCAAGGAAGCCTATTTGAGGGCAGAAAAGACAGAAAGAAGCAGCTATTATCCCGTGGAGTCATATATTATTTGCACCCAAACACTTGCACTCACTGGGAAGCAAAGCTCTGATTATATATCAAAAGTTGTAGTGACAGTAGGATCACAGAGAACCATTGGCTGATAAAGGTACTACATCTGATTCTATACTTTTTCTTTTGTCAGCATTTGATTCATATACTTGAGTAAATATTACATACGATAAGTTATAAATCTTAAAGCCAAAAGGATAAGATTGAGCACCCAACTCTCCAAAGGCTAACATCTACACCTTAACCATACTTGAGACCAAATTTATCCTAGAAAAATACCAACTACGAACTTTGTATCTCATTGTACTACAAGTTCAATTCTAACACAAGTTAAGACATCTTATCAAGTCAGATTCATACCACAATCCGTTAGATATCCAATGAACAAAACCATTCATATGTGTATGCATGGAGCAAACCAGCTGATAAGCAAAAAATTAGCAGTATCCCAGCTATATATATATATATATATATATATATATGGTGATAAAGTTAATATATGGAGACATTATATATATTCAGGTCAAATCCTAATTTGGTTTTGGTTTTGCTTCTCCTTTGCATACATATATACATATACAAAAACCTGATGAACAAGCAATAGTTATTTTTACCAAAAAAAATATCGAAAGATAAAAAAGAACAGAAATTGATGGAACACATATACAAGTCCTTCAAACCCTAACAGGCCAAATAACAAATTGCTTCGGTAAATTACAAAGAAAAATCAAACCCAAAAAGAACCCATACGGACAAACATTGTTATCTACAAATACAAATACATCTACCCACGAATAAAGTCAAATATAAACGTGCATAAGGTCAAATAATGACTATTAAATAAACAAATAAAATAAAAATAATAAAATTGCAAAAGGGTAACTGAAATTACTTCAACTTTTCCGTCAACTAGAAGCTTAGGGGAACTATTGGGCCTTTTTCGCTTCTTTTTCTTCTCTGCATAATCATCCGTCGCCATATAAATAGAGATAAATATAGAGAAGGTATACGAAAATCTTCAATTTAGGGTTTCAGAGAGAAAGAGAGAGAGGAATTATAGGCTTCAGTTTCTCTAATTTGATGAATGTGTATAAGAACTGATGATCAAGTAACCGCATATACATATATATATGAATATATCAATTCTACCTATATGGCAGAGCCAATGTACTTGTAAACACGCCTCTGTTGCTCCCTCTCTTTCCCTCTATATATATATATATACACCATATATTTTCGGGACATAATATCTGCTGGTATATGAGCGGCTCGATCTTCCATACTGCAATATAAAGATATAGTAATAAATAAAAATAGAAATATAGCCAATTTTTAATTCTTTCATTTTTCTATTTCTTTCTTTTTTTTTTTTTAATCGAAGTTACTATTCATTTAGCCAATCAAGTTAAAAAGTGCTTTCAGCGGGCCAGCGGCTACAGCAAAAGCGCAGTTATCATGCCGTTTTTTCTAACCACTCGACCAAAGTAAATTTGATGTACAAAATTATAATTTAATTAATTTTAATTT